>CM073585.1:60078020-60375520 GCA_037074715.1 Magnolia kwangsiensis
GTGTGCATACTCGTGAAGATGAAGAACGTCGGCGCATCTTTGGCGAGAGGGGGTTTGTACCTGATACAAGAGGGGCAATGGAAGTGGGAGTGGGAATGCAGTTGGGAGTGTAACCACAAGTGGGGATAGGTTTAACGGATTACAACATATGTTTGGCATTTTAGGACATGAGACCAAAAATGAGGCAGATCCAAAACTCAAGTGGGCCACATGAGGGGAAACAATGGGGATTGAACAACCATTGTTGAAACATATTCGCATTGCCACAAAAGTTTTGTTTCAGGCTAACTTTTTTTCTTTTTTTTTTCAATTTTTTATTTTGGCGTTTTCAGCTCATAACAATGGGAATGACTTTATAAACGATTTAGATGGCATATAAACTTCAAGATGGACCCAAGGAAGGTTTCAATGGTCGGCATTTCTTTCCCCAAATTTACCTCTCATGTGGCCTCCTTGAGTTTTGGATCCGCCTCATTTATTGTCTCACGTTCTAAGATGAGCTGGAAAAACGGATGGATGTGGTAGATTGGCGATATTGATACATTGGCAATACAAGTGACACCTAGAATTTCCATAGTTGAAAATATTGGCGATTACATTAGTTATAATGAGATACATTGGCGATACTTAGCGATACATTACTAATACCCAGTGTTCGAAATATCGGTATTGTGTTATGTATCACATTCTTGGGATACGGATGCATATCGGTTATCGCATGGGATATATCGATTGTATCCTGTAATGTATCGTTGTTGTTGTAAACATGGGGAAACATTGAGAAATTGGTTGAATTTTTTTATGAAGCTTCGGCGATTGTTAAAAAAGACATCAATACACACTTATAAATCAAAACATTACAAAAAACAAGTATACATAATAAGTTTTCTTTATATGGGTTCCTAATTTATGCATTGTCTAACTAAATTGATGTAAGTATATTCAATGTCTATTCATATAATTTATAAATGTAAGAAGAAGTGTGGAAACACAAACAATACATTCAAAAGCAAAAGAAGAATCACTAGATTAGGTTATAAACATTTTTAATGTAATGTTTGAACACAAAGATTGCAAACGATTTGCGAGAAATTGGAAATTTTTTATTTTTATTTTCAAATTTTCACAACTCGGCCCATCTCCTCCAAATCTCGAAATCGAAGCTCCCAATCCATGATTTTTCATGCAAAACATGAAAAATCATGAATTTGTAACAATTTGATACTAATTTAATATGAATTACAGAAAATAAGAGAATCGAAATTCAAAAATGCTCACTAGATCGAACATGCGGGATATATCGAACTAATGCGTTTCGTATCACACTGGTGGGATACAGTGATGATTATAAGAAATCCACTCCAACCATTAGATCCCACAAAAATATTTATGCACAAGGCCTAAGAATCAGGACAATCCATGATTTAAGTGGGTCATGCCTAGGGAAACAGTTTGGAAGGAGGGCATAGCCGTGTACACTGTTTCCAATCATATGGTCCACCTAAATCACATATGGCGCTAGTTTTCTATTCCTACATCTAAAATTAGGTCACACAATTAGTGATCTGAATGTATTTTTGGAAACACAACAAGTTAGGGCCAACATAGCTTCTAGTTTTTGGGAGCATAATTCCCTTCCGCACCGGGCGGAAAGATGGGGCTTCCAGTTCCGCGTAAATCTCCCCATTGCGGGTAATTTCGACTTTTCATCCTCCATCCGTACAGTTAGAGGAACATTTTAGTAAATATGGAGAGGCAAAACATGTATGGGAATATAATGTACTCCCATGAATTTTTGGGTAAAAACTGTTTTTTATTGGTACATGGTTGTAAGATGAAATGCATGCTTGTATATGTACATATGTATGTATGCATGCATGCATGGATGGATCATGGATAGATGGATGGATGGATGGATGTATGAATGGATGGTTGGATGGATGCATGCGCACGCGTGAGTGAGTGTATATGTACATTTGTTTGTTTGTGTGTATGTGTGTATGCATGCACGCATGGATGGACGGATGGATCATGAATGTATGTATGTGCATGCATGGATTGGATGGATGGATCCACCATTTTCCCCAAGTTTCCCCGAGCCAACGATATCTGCTTTTAGGTCCCATTAAAGGGAATCTTATTATTGGATTCCTAAATATGTAAAGATGCAGGGTTTTTTCCACTATTATTTGATTCTTAAATATGCAAATATGTGTATTTTAGCATCCACTTAAGTATTATTGAAAATTTCACCATTTTCTCCATGTTTCTCTAATGTTTCCCCAATTTGGCGCTACATGCTTTTAGAACTCCATTAAAGAGAAACTTTTTATGTCTGCATCTTTTTTACAATTATTTGATACCTAACTATGTAAATGTTTGTATTTTAGCATCTCCTGAAGTTTCATTGAGAAATTCTACCATTTCCTCATGTTTCAATGTTTCCCTTAGTTAGCGATACATTCTGGGTATAAGCGATGATATCGGAGATATCGATGCATGTTTCCATATCTCCAGCCAGTAGTACATATAATGATACTGATACTACGATCACTGTGTACATGTGATGCATGTAAGGCCTCAACCCAAGCCCAACCTGACCTAAGATCAGATAGGGTTTGGGTTGAGGATTGTCATCCCAAGCACAATCAAACCTAACTTAAAAGTTCAGGTCAGGCCAATCGAGTATGGGTTGACCCAACTAGTGTTCGAAATATTGGTATCGCGTTATGTAATGCATTCTTGGGATACGGATACGTATCAGTTGTATTGTGTAATGTATTGCTGTTGTTGGAAACATGGGGAAGCATTAGGAAATTGGTTGAATTTTTTGATGAAACTTCGGCAATTGTTATAAAAGACATCAATATACACTTATAAATCAAAACGTTACAAAAAAACAAGTATACATAATAAGTTTTCTTTGTATGGGGTCCTAATCTATGCATTGTCTAACTAAATTGATGCAAGTATATTCAATGTCTATTCATATAATTTATAAATGTAAGAAGACGTGTGGCACACAAGCAATACATTCAAAAGCAAAAGAAGAATCACTATATTAGGTTATAAACATTTTTAATGTGATGTTTGAACACAGATTGCAAATGATTTGCGAGAAATTGGAAAATTTTGATTTTGTTTTTTTTTTTTTCAAATTTTCACAACTCGGCTAATCTCCTCCAAATCTCGAAATCGAAGCTCCTAATCCATGATTTTTCATGCAAAACATATCATGCATTTGTAACAATTTGACACTAATTTAACATGAATTACAGAAAAATAAGAGCATCAAAATTCGAAAGTGCCCACTAGATCGAACATGTGAGATATATCGCACTACTTGTGCATTTCGTATCGCACTGGTGGGATACAAGATATATCGTGGGATATATCGGCCGATATCGTCGATATTTAAAACAATGGACCCAACCAAAGTTGCACCTCTAATACAGACATACCAACTATTGTGACATAAGAAATGCAGCAGCCACAGGGTCGAGTGCTGCTAGAGGTAGAAGAAGAACTTCATAGTCTCAGCCAGAAGCACTTGACAATGACCATGTACAGTCCATGTAGGCATACTTCCAGCAGTAGTGCTACCAAATCCGATTCTGGCGGTGCTGATGGCACAAATGGTCGTGGAGATGGAGTCCTTATATATGTTACGAATGTGGTGATTGGTAATTGGGAAGCAAGGCTATGCATGCAGGAATCTATTTAAATACATGCGTGCACACACACACACACACACACACACACACACACACACACACACCCAATATCTCAACAAGGATAAGAACAGGACCCAATAAACACATACCTCTGACCATGTAACTGCATTTCTTCTTTCCGATAACATGATGTCTGTTCAAGAGGAACTTTTAGTTTCTCTTTACAATGCGGTGATTCTACAAACAATGTACCCCTACTGAGATCAATGAATGTACGGATAAGACACATTTCTGGAACCTACAAAACAAAATATGGATGATATGAAACTGCTCTTGCACAATAGTATTTCCAATGATCAATAGGAAGACTTTTTATATACAGTAAAAGTAACAAATGTAATAAGCATACAGTTTGCATAGGCATACAAACAATAATAACAATAAAAATACAACCGCATCATCATTGCCAACTATAGCTTTTGTGGAAGAAACATGGAAAACAATAACTTTCACAGGCTGCACAATAATATTATTTTATCTTCACATTTACGACCATGAATACTGATACATGACAATCTTCGAAAAGAAAAGAAAAGAAAAGAAAATAGAAAGATTACAACCGCCAAGCAGACACATGAAAATCAATAACCCCTTTGAAAGGTATATTTGCATGCAAGCAAGCAGATTGTTTGAATTATCCAATTCATGCAATCCTTTTCTCAATCAACAGGTGGATAGTCAGATGTACATCGATCTCTGAAAGCAGATTCCTTGTGTGGTGGGTCTGTAGTTGCACAAGATGTGAAGCAAAGCGGCAACAAATTTGACTGCAGAAGCTGGGAAATATTGGTTTCTGAAATGTATGCAAGTACAAAAGGCTAGGGATGCCGAAGCAGGACAGCAAATCCAGAGCATGATTTGAAAGAGTAGCAGTACCTAGGTAGAAGGTTAGTGCAACCAATGTTCGAATTATCTCTGATATTATCTCTCTCCAGCTCAGCGATACCGATAACACTGGTAGTGATACCGATAACGCTGGTAGTATCAGAAATTACATGTATTAACAATGTATTGCTAAGTATTGCCAGCATATCTATATCACTAATGTAATCGCCAATATTTTCAACTATGTAACTTCTAAGTGTCACTTGTATTGCCAATAGTGCTCGAAATATCGATATCGCACCCTAGGGATACATATACGTATCGGTTATTGCACAAGATATATTGTTTTCATCACGTAATTTATCACACTTTTTGGGAAACATAGGGAAACATTGGGAAAATGGTTGAATTTTTCAATGAAACTTTAGGGATTATTAAAAAAACCTTAATACGTAGTTTTAAATCATAAAATCTCAAAAAAGAAGTGCACACAATAGATTTCCTTTATAAAGGATTCTAAGCTATGTGTTGGCTAACTGAACTAATGCAATTATATTTAATTGAATGCATAAAATTTATAAATGTATCAAGACATGTATGGAAACACAATTAATTCATTCAAAAGCAAAAAATTAAAAATAAAATAAAAATTGTAATACATATCCATCAATAATGTAATTGGATTGATAAACTTCCCACGTCTCCCCATGCAACATAATGTGGACATGAGTAGCGATTCACAACTGAATTGTGCTTTTAGGCTCCACCATGATGTATGTCTTTTATCCACACCGTCCATCCATTTTGCCAGCTCATTTTAGGGAACGAGCCCAAAAATGAGGTAGATCTAAATCTCAGGTGGACCACACCACAAGAAAAGTTGGTGATTGAACGACCACCATTGAAAACTTTTTAGGGGCCACAACTTTTAGAGGAAGCTGATATTTTTGTTTTCACTTCATCCAGGACTTTGTGACCTAATCAACAAGTTGGATGGCAAATACACATTATAGTGGACCTTAGGAAGTTTTTAATGGTAGGCGTTAAATCACTATAGTTTTCATTGTGTGGTCCACTTGAGATTTGGATTTGCCTCATTTTTCGGATCATGCACTAAAATAATTTGAAAAAAATAAATTAATGGCATGGATACAACACATACATCATGGTGGGACCTACAAAGCACCGTCTAGCCACCTCCCTACTGGCAACGCCAATAGAGTCTCGCCGATTTAGGGAGTTCCTGTGTTAGGATGATGGCTGGAGCCCACTGTGATGTTTGTGAGGAATCCACCCCATTCATCTGTTTTAAGGGCTCATTTTAGGACATGCGACCAAAAATGAAGTGGATCCAAAACTTAATGTCCTAAAATGGATGGACAATGTGGATGTAAGGCACATACATCATAGTGGATCCCACTGGGAACCACCAAGGATCCACCCAATCCGTGCAGAACTAGTGATCTGGGCATCCACCCAAACCACACAGATGGAGCAACAATGTGGGTGGGACCTTGACTGTGGGCCCCACCATGATGTATGTGTTGTATCCACATCATCCATCCATTCAGAGAGATTATTTTAGGGCATGAGCCAAAGAATGAGGCTGGTCTAAAGCTCAAGTGGACCCCACCACAGAAAACAGTGGAGGTAGTGACGCCCACCATTGAAACTGAAACCATTTCTAGAGGGCCCACAATGATGTTTATTTAAGATCCAACCTGTTTATAAGTTCATACAGATATGAACAAAGAGAAAGCACAAATATTTGCTTGATCGAAAACTTCTGTGGGCCTAAAGAAGTTTTTAACGGTAAGTATTCCATCCCCATTTTTTCTATGGTGGGGTCCACTTGAGCTTTGGATTTGCCTCATCCTTTGTCTCATGGCCTATAATGATCTCTCCAAATGGATGGACAACATGGATATACAATACATACATCAAAGTGAACCTCACCGAAAGGGCCGCACCGTCTTATGTGCAATCAGGTCACACCGAATCCACTCTCCCTTAACTTAAGGGCAAGGATTAGGTGTTACCTAGGTAATAGCTTAGTGTATGTTAACCTTATAAGAGGGCCCAACTTGATGATATTCTATATATCCAATCTGTCCATTTGTTTTTCCATCCCATTTTAGGATGAGGTCCCAAACATTAAGCACATTGAAATCTCATGTGGACCACACCACATGAAATAGTGATGATTGAACGATCATCATTAAAAACTTCCCAAGGCCCACCTGAGATATGGATCTACTTACGTTTTTGGATAATGCCCTTAAATGATTGAGAAAAACTAATGAACGGCGTGGATATGAAACACATTCATCAAGATGGCACCACACGGTAAGGTTAACACCCACAAAGTTGTTGTCTACAGAACAGCAAATCCGCTCCTAACTTAAGAGGAGAGTTTGAGAGAAGACTCTCTTCTTCTCCGTTAAAGAAGCTGCAAGTCCGCACCTATTCCCAAATTCTCCGAAGGCGAAATCAAAACCTAAAATTCTCTCCCGAAATTCATTATCTTGGCAAATCCCAATCCAAATATCATCTTTCTCAATGGAAAATTGGTTTCCTTCCAAAATAATTTCCTTCGAAGAAAAAAAATGGGTTTTAGGGATTTTCATTTTCTTACATGATCCGGCAATGTCGACCGCAACTTACCAAATCCAATCGAAAGTGACTCATTCGAGAAGATCACAAAGTTAAGATTAATTTATTCTATATTTTTCGAAGTTGTAGAATATATGGATGGGATTTTCTGTAATATCAGGGATTATCGGCCGATATATCGTAGATATCATTGATATCTCATGAAAATTTGCGATATCTTGCTATATATCGCACTATACATTGAAGTTTGTCAAATTTTCAATATTTTTAGAATTTCTAGGGGGTTTCGTATTGTAGGGCCGCGATACCAATAATATTGGCCGATAGTATTGATATTGCGAACACTGATTGCCAATGCATTAATATCGCCAATGTATTGCCAATATTTTCAACTATGTAAATTCTAGGTATGCTTGTATCATAAGTGCATCAACAATATTTCCATAATATCGCCAATGTATTGAAATCATCAAAATTTTGTTTATTATTATTATTTTTTTTAAATTTCATGGGCACATGGTTATATGTAGTGTTCAATTTGTCATTGATAATATTGATAATATCTTGATATTATCGATATCGCAACATGCGCGATATTGAGACCGCAATCTTTTGTTTCCTTTCAATTTGTTGATGATTTCTTGGTGAAATATCATGTATTGTTGATATTTTGCAATATCGATGGATGTTTGAATGAAAGGCCAGATGGATAAATAGGTCAGATGAGCTAGTTGGACTGATTTCTTGCAACAACACATGCTTTTAAGGCCTTTTTTACAATTTTTTATTTCTAAATATATAAGTATGTACATTTTAACAACTGAAGTTTCGTCGAAAATTCCACTGTTTTACTTTTTCCCATGTTTCGTCACACTTCCGGTTATTAGTGATATTATCGGCGATATTGATATTGTTTCTGTATCCCTAGCCAACGAAACTTGTAGTAATTACGATACTTCGAACACTGATTGCACCAACAAAACAGATAGGACAACAAGATTTTTTTCCCCAAAAAATAAGCAAATTTATTAATAATAAAGGAATTATTATAGGGTAAGACCAGGGCACAAAGTTAACCTTCTTTTGAGTAAGAATTTCACCGCTTGGGCTTTTCAGAAGCCATTCTCGGTCATGCTGTAGACCTGCACAAACATTTGTAGAAAACATATGAAAATTCCATTTAAATATTTTTTAATTCTTTTTTAATGGTTAAATTTCGACCAAATCATTCTTGTAATAGTTATGTCAATTCTCAAAAAGGATCTGCATCATATGCATTATATAAGACATTCAAATATAAATGAGGATTAGACAAATCAACTTGTGTATATTAAAATCTAAGAAATGTTGCATTTTAAGTATCGATTATTGTCTTGAAAAAATCAATTTCTGCAGTGAACTAAATCTCAAAAATAAATGTAGTAAAGTGGCGTGCAATTGGGAACTCATGAGCTCTCCTCACATGTGCCAATTTGGCATGTGTGCAAGATTGAGGTCACTTATTAGATGTGGGCCCCACCAACATGTGCTCTAGTAAAAGTCCAGGATGTTCTATGAAAATTTTGATAGTAAAAACTTGACAAGTTGTCCACATTCAACATAATTGCCTTTGACGCTTGGGGACTGCACTAGGCAGATCTTCCAACAAAGGCACAAAAATAGGGGGGGCTACCTAATGAACAACTTGGATCACGCATGTGCAACATGGGGAGTAGGATTAGAGATGTACTCAGTAGCCTTAGTAAGGATCATGTTCTAAGGTAGGCTCTAAAAGGGCAAGCACAAGGCCTAGAAGATGGGGTTGGAGGTAGATAAGAAAAGACTTGATAACTATGGTTTAATTGAGGATATGGTAAAGCTATTCCGTAACGGTAACGATGGCCATAACAGCTACCATTGTTACCTTTACGATATGGGTTGTAACGGCTATTATAGCCCCCATAACAACCGTTACGGTCTCTTTTTCTTATTGAAAAAAAAAATAAAAAATGCAAAGAACCTGTATCGGCCTCGTAATGAACCATTACGGAGCCGTTACGGCCTTTATGGAGGTCATAATAGGCCGTTACGGGAGTTGTAATGGCCTTTATAGGTTATGTTTTCTGTAACAGCCTTTACGACCTCGTAATGTGTAACAATTGCAACCGTTACCTTTACATAATGGCCTTTACGGCCCTGTAACGACCTTTATAGCACACCATGGATATAGTCCTTAATAAAGTGGAACAGTGGAATAGGATTATGTAGCGGATCCCAATTAGTTGGGAATTGGGATAAGGGTTTAATGGTGATGATATTGTAAATTATTAGAAAGGACCTTCATATAGAGCAAAAGAGCGAGTATCAACTTTTGATAAGTAAACTATATTGGTTGAGATTTCTTAGATTCTATGTACTATCAAATATTGAAAATTCTATCACCTCAGTGACGAGATCCTACTCTTCCTATGGAGATTCTCATACACATTCTACTTAATAGGCCTACGGAGGGATTTTTTAAAAATTCATTATGATGTTAACGTAGTAATGGTTGACCCAAGTTGGGATGTGGTTGTTGAGAAATATTATCTGAATCGATGAATCAACCAGTGTCCCTAGTATTGGTATTGATTGGTATTGTTACATGTATTGTTGGCTAGGAATATGGAAACAAGTATCGATATCGCCGATATAATCGCTAATACCTAAAAATATATCGTTGACTAAGGGAAACATTAGGGAAACACCAGGAAATGGTGGAATTTCTCAATGAAACTTTGGGAGATGCTAAAACACACATTTGCATATTAGGAATCAAATAATTGCAAAAAAGACGCAACATAATAAGTTTCTCTTTAATGGAGGTCTAAAGGCATGTAACCCTGACTCAGGAAAACATTAGAGAAACATAGGGAAAATGGTGGAATTTTTCAATCATACTTCAAGAGATACTAAAATACACATCTTTGCATATTTAAGAATTTAAAAAAAGAAAAAAAAGAAAAAGAAAAAAAAAAAAGAGAGATGCATATTTTGCATATTTAGGAATCAAATAATAAGTTTCCCTTTATTGGTGCCTAAAATCATGTATTATTGACTCAAGGAAACATCGGGGAAACATAGGGAAAAGTGTGGATCCATCCATCCATGCATGCGCACGTGCACACACACACATGTGAGAGAGAGAGTCATGCTCACCTATGTACCTTTGCACACGTATCATAGGCACAAAATCTGAACGGTCCAAGTGATGTGGCACCCCATGAAACCCCCAGGGCCCAACTTTCAACTTGATCCAAAACTCTAGTGGGTCATAGCAAAGAGAGGCAAATCAAGGGAGGTAATTGTTTCCTTTTGCCATGGCCCACCAAAGTTTTGGATTAGGCTAAAAGTCAGGCCCCACATCACGTGGACCGTTCAGATTTTGGGTTCACATCACGTATCAAAAAGTGCTCACGAATTCTCGTGAGAACAAGTTCCCAAGTGAGCATATATATAAACTCTCATGTCCAATCAGTTGGACCGTACAACCACTTTGGTAAGTGGTGAACTCAAGTCCTTCCCTTCCTTTTATTTACTAAGTATCATTTATTATCAGTAATAATATTAATTATTCACCACTCACCAAAGTGGTTGTATGGTCCAACCGGTTGGACTTGAGAGTTTCTCTACACACACATATACATATACAAAAACACACATCCATCCATCCATGCGTACATCTATACAAGATCCATCCATCCATCCATGCATGCATCCATATAAGATCCATCCATCCATCCATGCGCGCGCGCGCGCACACACACAAACATGCATTTCATCATACAACCATGCACACAAAAATTTTGAAATGGATTTTTTTTTTTTTTTTTTAATAAATAGACTTTTGGCGATATCGATACATTCACGATATGATCAAAATATTGCCGATAAATTGGCCACACAAGCGACAAGTGGAATTTACACAGTAAAAAATATTGGCGATGCATTGGAGATATCAATACATTGGTGATACAAGCGACACCTAGAATTTACACAGTTGAAAATATTTGTGATACTTAGGGATATATTGTCGATGCCTGGAATTTATGATACTACGATGTTATTGGTATCGCCGAGCTGGAGTATGAACAATATCGGGGATAATATCGATAACATCAGGGATACTTCAAACAATGGAATCAACCAAATCAAACTAGATTTGAGACACGAAACAAGACAACAATAAAGAAATTGAAAGAGGAAAAGTCAGCAAGACGAGGAATTGTAGGTGCACAGTTTGCTGATGCTTCCCATACATCTGGGGCCTATGGTCCAGCAATCTAGATCATTATCAGAAGGGCTCCACCTAGAATGAGGATGCCCAAAAACCCTTCTAGAATAAGAGAATCCAAACCTTCAATCTTTGGCTGATCTCCATTTAATGTTGACCATCGCTGCAGTTTTTCTAAACTGTCTATTTGACCAACAATTGAAGGTTAGGATCCTTGGTGTTTTTTTGTTTTTTTTCTTTGAACGAAACTTATTCCATTCCAAAGGAAACTGAACACTTTAAAGCAGGGACAATTTCGGGCAAGCCCACCGACAAAATGGGGAGGGTCCACCTATCGTAAGACAGAAAAAAGAAAAAGAAAACGAAAAAAACCCCATGGAGGAAGCTAGGCTTCCCTCAAGTTGCCCAGGCCCACTCTGTCCAGGAATAATAGGCCTCTAATGGGCGTGGGGAGATCACCCAACGATCGGAACATCCTATGTCGTTGACCATCGCTCCCCAATCTGGCGAGGGTGTCTGCCAAGATGTTAGCCTCCCGAGGGGTGCGTGCGATACGAACATCCATAATGCACATGAGAGCTCGAATCCTCGACTTCCAGTACCACATGGGCCACGCGCAGAAATCATGATTAAGAATGGTGGTGACCACTGATTTAGAGTCGCTTGCTATCTCCACCTTAGAGAAGCCCAACCTCGCACACTCCTGAAGGCCGTCGAGGATAGCTCTAATCTCCGCTCTCATGTTGGATCCAAACCCATAGGTAGAAGAGAAAGCGAACAAGAAGTCTCTGGATGAATTCCTACCAACGCCACCACCATGTGATTGGCCTGGATTGCCCAATGCTGACTCATTAGCATTAATCTTTATCCAGCTTGGTTGGGGCCTGATCCACTTGACCACTTGGAGCCTAGGAGTGGAGGGCGCAGGAGAGAAAATCCCCAAAGTGTTGAGGTAAAGCGCTGTGGACAGGGAAGGAGCGAAGGGAATCTGGCACGATAAGGCTGGTCCAGCAGAGGATGTTGAGGATGATTCAGGCGCAACTGGTCATAGACCTGTCGAACAGGGCTGCATTTCTCGCCCTCCACAGGTCCCAGAAAATAAAGACTAGGATAATGCCCCTCAACAGTAGCGAGCGAGATGAGGAAGGGGTGGCCCTACCAATAACCGAGGAGAGGGGATTAGGATCCTTCAATATGAGAGATTTGTGGGACTCATGAATAGTGGGAACATATCACATTAACAGTCTGGATCACTGAACCATGGAACCTGTTTTTTTTTTTAAAGGTCACTGTGGAACCTAAATGTATGGAACTGAAAGTAGCGGTAAATTTTTTAAGTTAGCTGAGGACCAGAACCTATGATTCATCAAATTAGGAAGTATATAATTTGGTCTGTTTCCAAAGGATAATACAAACAATTACATCCAAAGTTCCTACAAATCTGAAATAAAACTATGCAGCAACAGAACTATAGATTGTTTAGTTCATAGTATCAAGCAACAAGCATTCTAATGATTTAATCATATAACTCCAAAGGGCATCTATGTAATAACAAGTAAAAGGCAAGTCCATGGAGATTGGGGATCGGGTCCTAAGAACCCACACTAGACTCCCGAGTGAGATGGAGAGGGTCCCTAGAGACATGGCACATGTGTGAAAATAGAGCCATCCCTCAGGTGGTCACACAGTGAGCACCTCCTGCCCCCAAAAAATGGGCCAGTCAACTCATTAAGTGGGGCTCAGGAGTAAGAAAAGGATAGTTGAAATATAGTAGCCAATGGTCCATAATGAAGGTATGCATACCGCCCATCTTATGAGTAGACGAGCCTGATTTTTGGGGCATGTTCATGGTAGACACTACCTGATCATGAGCTCCTTCAAAGGGGCTTTGGGCAATAAATTGGGAACAAGTTTCACATCACAAACACAGGCATATAAAACGATGAAAATACCTCTACTATAGAATGAAATTTATTTATTTTTTCTCATAAACCAAAGAAACACTGCAAAAAAGGGGGGAAATTTTGATGAATGGAATTAAGGGGATCCACAGTAGATAATGTGCGTCTAATGCATTTGAATCACAAACTTGGCATTCACTAATACCAATCAGATGTCTAAATCATGGCATTGTTTCTTGATCCCTATTCTAATTATCCTCGCCCATTCCGGATGTCTAAATCACAGGGCTTTACCTGTTGAGCCTCATTGTGGATGGTCCATGCCACTATCTTTCTACTTACACTTTGTGGATGCATAAAAACAGATAGAGTTTGTATTCCATGTGTTCTGACTCTACCATCCAACATGGCTCCCAAGATGGGGCTGACATGAAATGATAGATCAATCATTTAATTGTTCATCTATTGGGAAAGTTGTGGATGGGCCATGGTCTATAAATTATGTTGAACAAATGCACTTGGAGATTATCATTTTTTTTTCAGCTGTCCTTTGAATGACACTTATTAATGACTTCAAGAAAACCCTCAAGGATGATCTTGGATCATAGCCCATACACCACGTACCATGGTGGACAGATCCAGTCATCTATTGTTGCATTTGGGCCCCATTTAGAGAATCAAGCTTATGGTCATCAATTAAATCTATAAAATATAATAAGGTTACTATAAGTATTAGTTCCTTTTGATGAGTTTTGTTTGGTACTGAAGACGATATGCCAAGGGAACTTTACAATCATCCACTCGCATGACCAAACAATCTAAAAAGGAGACCATGGTTTGGATGGTTTAAATTGAGATACATGTGTACATGCTTGTATTATGGATCATAGTACTCCACCAACATATCAATCAATTGTAGGAAGTGATGAGAGATACCGATTGTGTGTTGCTCATGTAACCCAACCATGATGTGTGCCGAACATCAACACGGTACATTTGATGGGTCCCCGTTAGGTTATGGGATATCCCAAAAATCAGCCATATATAGAACTCAAGTGGGCCATACCATCTAAAACCATGTGAAGACATGCCTAAAATATTTAAAAGTACTTGGTAGGGTCCACCTGAGTTTTGGATGTGGCTGAAACTTGGTTTTGACCCCCTCATCCAAGTAGGACACACATAATGAATGGTCTGGATTTGTGAACCACATCTCGGTGGGCCTAATAAATGATTATGAATGTTTTAATGGGAGGGTAACCCTTCTCAATTGTTGTATGTGGTGTGGCCCAGTGTTTAAAATATCGATGATATCGGCCGGCCGATATATCCCATGATATATCTTGTATCCCACTTGTGCGATACGAAACGCACAAGTAGTGCCGATATATCCCACCTGCTTGATCCAGTAAGAATTTTTTTATTTTTGATCCATGTTTTGGTTGTAAATCACGTTAAACCAGTGTCAAATGGTTACAAATGTATGATTCTTCATATTTTCAATGAAAAATCATGGATTTGGAACTTCAATTTAGAGATTTAAGGGAGATGGGTCAAGTTGCGGAAAATTGAAAAATATCAAATTTTCTCAATTTCTCACAAATCAATTGCAATCTTTGTATCCAAACACAAAATTAAACTTGTATGTAACCTAATTTAGTGATTCATCTTTTGCTTTTGAATGTATTGCTTGTGTTTCCACACGTCTTCTTACGTTTATAAATTATATAAATAGACTTTGAATATACTTGCATCAATTCAGTTGGAAAGCGCATATATTAGGACCCTATAGAAAGAAAACCCCAATTATGTGCACTATTTTTTGTACTGTTTTGATTTCTATGTGTATTGGTGTCTTTTTCAACAATACCTGAAGTTTCATTGAAAAATTTGACCAATTTCCCAATGTTGTTCCCATGTTTCCCGACAACAGCGATACATTACGCGATACAACCGATATATCCCATGCAATAATCGATATGTATCTGTATCCCAAGGGTGCGATACATTATACGATAACGATATTTAAAACATTGGTGTGGCCCACCCAAGTCATGAATTGACTTGATTTTTAAGCCCGTGGCCCACCATGGAATGGTGCATCTGATAGATGGGTTAGATGTTTGACACACATCACAGTGAGGCCCACACAACTCAAACTCATGGTACCATTTCCCATATATATATATATATATATATATATATATATATATATTAGGGCTTCATTAAATTAATAATAAGCAAAGATGGGTGTTCCATGTGTGATTATTATTCTCTCTTCATTCTTCTCACTTCTTTCTATCTTCTTTTATCATGTAGACATAGTATCAGAGCAGGGATTGGAGTAAGAATTTTACATTTCTTTTTTCCTTTTATTCTCTTTCTTCTTCTCGCTTCTTTTTTCTCCCATCAACCCCCCTCTAGGGTTTCCACCACAAATCCAGTGTCGGTAGCCCATTCTTCAACCACCAACTTTATAGCAAGAGCTAGCCAGTCCCATTCATAGTGCCAACAACCCTTTAAGGGGCCACTAGACAAGCCGTAGGGGGCCAGCTGGCCCCCTCAATAGTACCAAATAGTCCCTTAAGGGCCCACCCACCCCTCTGAATGCCGACAACCCTCTCCTAGCCATAGGACAATTGTTGGGGCTTGTCAGTTTCTCTATAATTCACTAACAGCGCCTGGAGCATCAACATTGGTTTTAAGGACCATCCTGGTCTCTCTTCTATCCAGACAGCCTATCTGGAAGCCTCTAGTTCCTCGAGTGGGTTGTCATTGTTTGCATCGGCCATCATAGGCATTGTTCCATTTCTTCAACAAGTGTGGATTGTTTTCACTTGCGTCTAGGGTTCCTTGCCATTCTTATATTGTTCCTTCATAAGGTGCGTGTTAATATGAAGTTCTTATTTATAGGTTACTAGTTTTGTTTTTTTTTTTTGGCTCATACATCATGGTAGACAACACCACAAGGGGAGATCATAGAAGTTCATTGATAATGGGAAACAATCGCATTGATCATCCTGAGTTTGTAACAACCATTGTTAAACTCGACAGAATGTACTATTTGGAATGATCCGTCCACCAAAATGGATATAGAAGGCAAGGGGAAACAAGGTTACATTACGAGAAAGTGGGAGAATCTACCATCTAATGATCCATCCCACAACTAGGAAAATGACAACTTGATGGTTATGTCATGGCTTTTAGACTCCATGCAACTAAGCATTAGTTGCAGTCTCTTATTCACAGGAACTGCAAAGGAGATATGATGACAACATTAGGTACATCTACAAGTACATATCATAAATACGGTTCTTAGTGTACTAATAAATGATGAAAAAATCACACACAAAAATCTTCCAAAAATGTCCTCTTTTAATTGCCATACTTTTCTCCATCGGGGAATCTAACCTAAGGTACATTACTGATGTCACTCATATGGCATGGTGACGTTAGCAGTAGGTCCCACCAAAAAAAAAAAAACATTTCAGACCTTGCTCTAATATCAAGTAGAAGACAAGGTGTAGGTGTTAGGACTGGAAGATTGGAAGAGGAAAAGGAAGAAAAGATAAGAAGAGAAAGAAGAAAGGAGTAGAATAGAAAAGAGAAAGAAGAGTTAGAGCCGGCAGCCCCCTTCTCATACTTATAAAGAATTTATAATGAAATTACATATAAGCCCCTCAAATACCCTTGATTACAAACATGCCCTTACCAATCTTAAGGATGTAAAATATTGATGACAATGAAAGAGATGGAGTACCCAACCTAGACACATGGGTTGAAGTACCATCTGCAAATGTGATGGAAGAAATGGACGACAATTATACTAACTGAGACAATATGCTATGTTGAGCAATCATAAAAGCTCCAGAGTCAATGACCTAGGGAACACTATCAAATGATGGAAAACAAACGATACCAGGCTGTGGAAAAATAGTTGTGGATGATGATGCATGAATGGAATGATTTGTCAAAAGTTTCGCATATTCATTCTTGGGTAGTGTATCACCTGTAGTACTAGGCTTAGAACTGGAGGAGATAGGCTTGGAGACATAACCCCCAGTGCCATCATCGGTAGAACAAACCTTATTCGCCCATGCCAGCTTACGTGTATCACCTATGTGGTTACTAAGACCATAATGAGGGCGTTGCCGATTACCATGACCAAGATCGCAACTACCATTGAAATCTATAACAAGGCCTCCCCAATTATTTCTACCTCGAAAGTGGCCACCATGACCACAATTGCTAGCACAACTTCCCCCATCTCCTCTACAGGATGCAAAACAATTTGAGAAGGCAAACTCTGTACACTGACCTCATGCTAAATGCAACCAAATTTGATGCAGGACAATTAACCACTTGCTCTAAAAGCTTGAACTCATAGAGCATGGCGAATTAATCCCTTTATGTCATAGCCTAGGCCCCACATCTCATGGGTTAGGACCTCAACCAAACCCCCCTCGTGGGCCCCAAATCACATGGGTACCGCCTCACATGAGCCACCTGCCTCACACGGGCCGCCCACCCCGAGTGTACTCCTGCATCCCACAGGCAACCCCACTCGCCCCCGGTGTGAAAATACCCCTGCATTAAAATACCTTGGGGACAATGGGATTTCACTACTTACAAGGATCTAAACTTGGACAGGCACAAACTCAAGACAAAGACCAAAGAGAAATTTACTAACACAGAATTCCTCTCTGTCGTCTCACATTCTCGTTATCAATAGATAGGTGCTAGTATGCATTCAATTCTTCCCATGTGCCTCACAAGGCTGAATAATACTCTTTAACACTTTTATCTCCCTGTTAAAGAGCAAAGATATTATGCAATAAATCATAGATCCAAGTTAAAATCTTTTTGCTTGAATACAATCATATTATCCCATACTTTCTTAGCTATCTTGGAAAAGATAACATTCATACTAATATGAAGCTCCACACGGTTCAATAACAACTCTCTGATTTGAGCATCCTCTGCCACCCAACCTCATATTCTATTGAACTTTCCTCAGGTTTGGGAGAAGCTAAATATTTTAATTTCCTTTTTTCCTAAGGAAAACCTTTACTGATGTGGTCCATTGCAAGTAATCTACTCCACTGAGTTTAGTCGATGTAATTTGAAAGTTCATCGACTCAGGTGGAGATAAAAGACTAGTCATGGCTTCATTCTTGACATCCATTTAGGGAGGAAAAATTAAACACACAAGGGAAGAGCATATATCAACAAACACAATCACATTTTTTTTTCTTTTTTTTTTTTTTAATTTATTTTTTACACACACACACACACCCCACACACTCACGCTGGTGGAAGTTCACCACCCATGGGTACTCGAACCCTTGACCGGGAGTTGAAACTCCTGAGAATCTACCACCCGAGCAAGAGTGAGGACCCAACAAACACAAACACAATCACTTAATAGCACTGCTTGATCCAAAAACTTCACAAGTACACTTGTTCTCTACTCCTTGCCACACAACTTTCTCACACTTTAGATCTCAGATCTGGCCATCCACATATCTGACCATACACGCACGATGACCCACTTTTATCTAAGGAACAATATGAAAGTGGGCCTCACACGCATTCACAATACATGATTACATGACCCACCCTATGGTGGTTGGAAGATAATTCATGTAGATCAGCCTCCAACATTAAAAATTTCACCTCAAGTAAATAGGAGGAAAAGAGAGGGATCACGGAAGTTAATGGAGGAGATCGATTCTAGAATCTATCTCGCTCTGATACCATGTGGTATGTGATTAATAAAAGAGAGAGAGAAGAAGAAAATAGGAGAAAGAAGCATTGCCTATGTCATCCCAGAAAATGTGAAAAATCTACCCCACATTTCACATGCATAAGCACAAAGCCTGAAAAGAGGTTCAACTGGTTCCTTGTTACCAAGACACACCACAGAGACATTAGTGCTCAAGAATGTTTCTGCTCTAAAATGGAAATGGGGCCAAGTGTTATGTATTGTTGTATATGGATTATAAGCCAAAAGCTATATTGAAAGAATGGCCATATCTGGTCTAATAGACTAAAAAATGAACGGAGTAAACATTCCCATGTCAACAAAAATATGACCATTAATCAGAGGTCAGGGTGGTCTACTAAACCTTCTTTGTAGTACATGACTGACCACAGAGGATCCCATAATTTGGACAGTTGAATTTGAGGTAAATGCTATGTGTACTTAGAGGAACCTCATACCTAACACTAAGACATCGTGCGGTGTTCAGACTATCAGTATCGTTACATGTATGATGTATCAGTGACTTGGGATGCAGAAACATGCATCGATATCATTAATAATATTCTAGATACTAGGGAAAATATCACCAAGGAATTCGGAAAACACTGGGAAAAAGATGGAATTTTTCAGTGGAAACTTCGGGAGATATTAAAAGACACATGTTTAACACTTAGGACTAAAAATATTACAAAAAGCAGCTATACATAATAAGTTTCCACTGCATAAGGGTCCAAATTAACCGCTATTGGACAAAAATATAATTAATAGGTATGATATAATGTAGTTATTTTAAGAAATAATGCAATAATTCAGCACATATGATGCACTATTTAAAACACCCACTAGAAAAGATCCCCCCAAAATAGTTTTGGACTTTTTTATTTTTTATTTATGTAATTTCACTGGTAATATCTTGCAAAATTTATTTTCCTCACAGTATCTGTATTGTTGAACAATATCAATAACATTGCCAACATTATCGATAATAATTAATAATTGATATCATGTGTGTTACACAAAACCCCATCTCAAACACTGTTTTTATGAACTTACTATGATTCATACTAAGCTCACACACAAGTCTACAGGAAGGCTCATGCCAACCCAGCACATGTGTGAGACATCTGAACCAAACATCAGGCGAGCCCTACATATGTGGATGACTATGTTAAAATGCTAGGGCAATCAATTATATGGTTGGACGAATGGTCCATATCAAATGTGCATGTGTAGCCTGCCTAATGAGTGAACTGATTATGAAGCAGATCGTGTACATGGTAGGCCCAACGAATGCCAAGCTCTGATCATCCATACACATTGCTCTAATAGAATGACTGGCTGTCTGTAGAGGTGCATGGGAGCTTGTAAAATCTTAAGTTACTGTAAGAAATAGTTTTCAGGTTAATGGCTAGAATCAGGAGGTGCATGTGGGCTTGTGAAACCTCAAGCATATGGAGCCCTACATCGACACACAAGCACACATGTCAATATAGCATTCCGAGATCAGAGCTTTTCATCAGCTGGGTCATACTGTTTTAGTTTTATAACTTAAAATTCAGGCCATTTGACACCTTGAGTAACCAGTGAACAAGACAATTGGACAGCTAATGCGAAGTGCAGACATCAGGTTGTTTCCCAGCATCAAACCATTCAATTGTGAATTTAACATCTAAAAAGCAAATATCTCCAATAAGATTTTTCCAACATCATGTCATAATATTAGGGGTAAAAAACAATCATAAATCTGTCATCATCATCTTAACAAATTAAATGTTGATAATTTTTTAGTGAACAATCTAAGATTTTG
The DNA here is from genome assembly GCA_037074715.1 of Magnolia kwangsiensis. NCBI lineage: Eukaryota > Viridiplantae > Streptophyta > Magnoliopsida > Magnoliales > Magnoliaceae > Magnolia > Magnolia kwangsiensis. The sequence goes on from CM073585.1 coordinate 60,098,917, forward strand.
GCCACAATCATCACCATAAATGCTTCAAAATTAGGTGTGCCCAGCCACAACAAAGATCCATCAGCAGAATAAATACCAAAAAAAAAAAAAGTTCTAGGAGTACAAGTATCTGAAGTTTATATGATTACAGTGAAGCCTCCTCAGGCCCATGCCTTTATTCTAATGGATGATACTCGCTATTCATTAAGAAGACATTTAATAAATAGTATTTTTTTAATGATTTGGTATGAGTGCACTAGACTATTATGTGTTTCCCACAATTTCTTTAATGGTGTTACTCATCCACCACAATGTGCCACCAATGTACATCAACGCAGGCTACCCAAACCCTGGGTCCCATTGTGGATGGATTCACACTGAATGATCTTAACCATCCGATATTGACCATTGAATTTAGACTGCCAATCATTTTAATTACAATTGTTTACTTTCGGTCACCTATTGGATGGATAGTATCTCTTTTTCTTCTTTTTTTCTTTTTTTTTGGGAGAAAGCAACAAAAACAAAATATATTGAAAAGATAACAGGAAAGAACTCCCAATAAAGAAGGAAGCATAGGCAGCTGCTCCCGCAGCAGCTAAAGACTTGAGAGTATGGGTATTTGTCACTTTCAATACAAGAGTAAACAAAGTGCTCAATCTAGAAATGCAGATTCTAATGTCGTTGAAGATGCTCCGGAGACCCCAAAGCTCAGTATTTTCCATAGCCCACCGGAGAATCAACTTGGATTGGCCTTTGATGAGAATTGGGGAAGGCTGGTTAATAAGACAGAGGGCTTCAAGACCGCAATGGCCTCACCTTGAGAAGAAGGGCAGGGGGAGTTCGTGCTCGAGATGGATAGGATCATTACACCGTGTAATTTTTGTAAATGTCCACCAACAATGGGGCCAGCGAGTTGGATCATGGTCTGAATCAATGTACATTTAGCTGCATGTATAGTGGCTTATTCACGACCTCTTAAGAAATGACAGAAAATGCAAATAGTAATCCGTGTGATAGAAATTAACTGCCACCCAAAATCCTGCAAAACCTTAAAGAAAAGGTTCTCACTAAATAAATTTATTGGAAATAGTAAGTATCATATCCACTTAATGGTGGCATAATTGTCATGAAATATTTAGGCAGAAAATATGGGTGAGACAATCAAGTGCATATCAAGCTTTGGTCAGGGTAATGAATAGATTGATTTTGTGGGAACATGATTGGCAAGAATTTCACCTTCTTTTTTGAGTATCTCATTATCCAAGTTATCTTCAATTTAACATTATGCATTGACCATCTTAGCCTTTTTTTAACACATGCACTCACACCCCACACACACCCATGCACTCACACCAATTTCACCACAATGGGTACTCGAATCCATGACCTCGTGTTGAAACTTTTGTGAGTCTACCACTTAGGCATGAGTAACGACCCATCCTAGCCTATTTTAAAGCTATAACTATGGAATGACGGATAAATTGAAAAATTAGTCCACTCAAAACAAAAGGTATCATTCTTAGGAAATACCATTACTGCATAGAGGCCAACTGTCCACACTGAATCCCGCACATGATTTTATTGGGTAGATAGTGATGGCTTTCAGACTCATCAAGCGACTTCTTTCAATGCCTGCATTTTCTACATCAGTGAACATGTATAATGTAAGACGGTAGTATATCACAGATTGATTTAGAAATAGACAATGCTCTTGTTCTTATAATTACTATCAACACCCATGAAAAGAAACTGGAAAATGTATGATATGAATGAATCAGAAGATGATAAATAATCGAAGATTATAAATAATGAGTTTGACCAATAGACAATGCTCTTGTTCTTATAATTACTATCAACACCCATGAAAAGAAACTGGAAAATGTATGATATGAATGAATCAGAAGATGATAAATAATCGAAGATTATAAATAATGAGTTTGACCAAATGGAGACTAATCATGGGTAACAGTAGTGATAAACTAGGCTTTATTGACAGCCTTTGTCGTGTCTCGATTTGCCTGGATTCTTCTGGTAGATCCACAGGACCAATTCCTACCTGGTTTCAAAATTGGTCGTTTGACCAGGAAGGCTTCATGGATATGAGGCAACATGGTAGGAAGAATGCAGGGCGGGTTTCAGGCTTATGAGCTTCAGTGCATCAAATCTAAGGATTGGAACAAGGCTACCTTCGTAGCAGATAACATCAGAAAGGAAGTTATCCTAGTGAAACTGAGGACCAGGACAAAGAAGATAGTGGTCAAATAGAAGAAGAAGAAGATGATGATCATGATCATGATGATGAGAACGTGAATAAGGAGCAGCCGAAATTCGAAGATTATTCTATATTAAAAGGAGAAGAGACAGTGTGGAGACAGAAATTCTAGGCTACACAGGTTGAAAGAGGGGAATAAAGATACTTCTTTCACAAGATCACGAACAAGAGGGAGGCATACAGAACCACATTCACAAACTCTAGATCCAAGAAGGGTGGGGAACCCTACTATAATCAGGGAAAAATTGATCAGTTCTATAAAAATCTATACTGTAAGAAGACCTACTAAGATCGATGCTTAATGGGCTGAATTTTAAATGCTTTAGTAATCAGCTGCATTGCCAGAGAGGAGATTTGAGGAGGTGGAAGTTGGAAGGTGAAATGGATGAGGGCAAGGCAATGGGCCTGGATGGTTTTTCCATGGGAGTTGGAATATTGTTAAGGGGGACATCATGTGTTTCACAAGTGCACTATTCTTAAGAAATACCTCCACAATAGCTTCATTACTCTTATTCCTAAAACTGAGGAGGCAATAGATTTAAAAGATTTCAGGACAGTCAGCCTGGTCGGAGGTGTGCACAAAAGTATTGTTAAATGCTTATTAATCAAGCTAAGGGGGTCACAAGCCAAGTCATCTCATTGTCACAAGGAGCGCTTACGAAGGATACGTCGATCTCATCGTCTCAAGAGGTGGGAGTACCAGAATGAGGTATAATGGGGAAGAAACCTATCAGCCAAGGTAAGAACTACGGCAAAACATACCTATCAATGCAAGACATGCATAGGGGATAGAATTTCTTAAACATTTCTCAAACTTAAGCTCTAAGAGAGTCTGATGCAGGACATGGAAACTAAATATGATATGCGAGGTTTCAGACTTTATATCATACTAATTTAGAAACAATCACAAAAATTCCACATCCCACATAAAGTCAAGCATTCAACAAGGGGGATCTATAAGAGTCCAAGCCTACACATGCTAGGGCTGGATCAATTAAAATTATAGACCAAACAATTATCAAAGGAGAGTAGATTCATCCACACATGCAAAACATTATTTCCCCAATCCAAGAGATTCACATGTTTCGATTCGGGAAAACCTAGGGTTTCAAAAGTGGAATAGAACTTGGGGATTTGAGATAATTTAGGGTTAGGGCTATGGAAACAAGATGAAAGAGGAGTGAAATAGAGACGAGAGGAAACCTGTGATCAGCCAGCACGTGTGGAAAGCAAACCGGCCTTACGCATGTGCGTGGATGGCGGCCCGCACGTGTGTGGGGCCAGCAAATTTGGAATCGGCCAGTTAGGCCCTGGTCGGCCAGGGATGGGCCACCTTCCCTCGAAATTTCAGGCCAAATGGATGATCGGTTTGAACATGGTGTTGTGCCGAAGTTTCAGCCCTCCTGCAGGGCTAAATTCTGAAAATCTGCTGTAGGGGAAAGATTAGCTCAAAACGTGGGTGGATTTGATGAGGAGATAGCTGTAGGAGATGAGGAATTTGGAGGGTAGGAGATGAGGAATTTGGAGGGTAGGAGATGAGGACGATTTGGGATGGGTGTGGCTTTGCACCACGATAATTAGCCCTTCGAAGAAAGGAGGATTTTGCACTCAATTAGGTTTCCACAACTCAGAGAATTAGAGAAGCAGGAAAATGCAAAATTTTATTAATCATCTTCAATGAAAAAAATCATATAAGAGATTGCGTATTTATAAGAAAAACCTATATCCCAAAAGCCGCACCATGTGCGCATACTATTACTTAAAGATGAAGTAATTAAAAAAAAAAAAAAAAACCAAACAACTAATCAATGCAATCTAAACCGTTCATTATGTTCCTAATAACGATAATATGCAAAACTCAAAGTCCTAGGTCACCTAGGGTAGTGGGACATGATCATGAGATCCAATGATGGGATCCACATGATAATCGGATCCACCCCAAGAAACCAAAACACATTCCTCTAACTAAGAGGCCCTGCATGGATGTCGTCATCGATCCGAATTGAAGGTGGGGCCCTCCTTGCATATGTACGTAAAGGGGGTATGCGTGTGCTCGAGATGTCCCCCCAGCTGCAAAGATTTCGCCACTGCCAAAACAAAACTCCTGAACCGCTCCAAGATTCAAGATCATATCTCTGAAGCTCCTCCTCAGTGAGCCACGTACTGTCTGGAGCTGGGCGTGACTTCCACTTGACCAGGAATTTTTGAAATCCGCCATCTGGCGTCAATATTATCTAATGATCCAGAATATCTTCTATTTCCTCTCTAGGTGTAGGAAGGGTAAGTATGAGAGGTAAAAGCTGGGAGGATGGATCGAGAGGGGACCATGGATCAAGGGAATGGTATGGGGAATCAAGATGGTTAGGTGACAAGCTGGACAATGTATCAGTGGTCCCCTTAAATGCAACTAGATCCTCCACATTAAATGTGGAACTAATTCCCATGGAAGGTGGAAGATCTACCACATATGCATTGAGGCCGTTTCATTTTATAATTTTGAATGGTGCAACGGTACACGCGTGTAATTTACAAATGGCTCTCTGAGGGTACCACTCTGGTCTAATGCGGACCATCGCAGTCCCCTACATTGAATTCCTTAAATCGTTTATGTTGGCAAGCAGAAATTTTGTAATGTTCATTACTAGTATTGATCTTTCGCTTGATTTCTTGATGCAATGAATGAATGCGATGTGCAAAGGACTCTACAGACTCTAATGGCCTATGGGACAGGGACATAGGGACAAGATCAATAGGCTTCCTAGGTTTATAACTAGTAACAACTTCAAAAGGACTTAAACCTGTGGATCTACTAATAGGACTATTAAATGCAAACTCGGCAATAGGTAATGCAGTGTCTCACGTCCTAGTGTGCTCCCCCACTAAACACCTAAGCAAATTTCCCACACTCCCATTGACCACCTCAGACAGGTTTGATAGAGTTGCCTCAGGGACTAAATCAATGGCGTGCTCCCTCATAGGGGGAAGCTCATCCGGTAGATCATCAGGAAAGACATCACGAAACTCATCTATTACCGGAATGGCCTCCATAGGTAACTCTGCACTAGCCTCTGGTGCACTTTTCCTAGCCACAAGGGCCTACACCATCGAGTCCGACTCAATCTCTCACTCAAAGTCTTTGTTATTTAGAATATGGAGAGGCTTAGACTTGGACTTCGATTTCCTCAACCAACCTCAAGTGATAAGAGAAATGGAGGTATTTTTCCTTAAGAGTTTCTTTCATTTCTCCCTAATGGACTATTGAGGGGTTCCCTCAACCTCTCTTTCTTTTGCTCCGCAGTAGCACAAAACCTCTTTGCTTGACCCACAAGCTTCATCTTGGAAAATCGGACTCGATGAGCATCCGACATGTCGTACCACTTAAAATAGTGGTCCATATCTGCCAACCAATCTAGAAAAGTTTTAAGGCCTAAGTGGCCATTAAACATAGGGGCCTCTACTCTAACTCCCTTGAGGAGTTACGCATTTAGGTCGTAATAATCATGATGCCCCTCGTGGGGTGGGTGCACGGGTGCGCGCACATGTCTGTTTCTTTGACCACCCTCATTCCCTTGTTTATCCTCCTGACCACCTGCTTAAGATTGAGCATCTTCCCCAATGGCGGGATTTGCCCAGGCGGAGGTCTTTTGTTGGGTAACGCGTATATTAAGCTAATCTCGGCATTGGTCAATACGTTGTTCCAAGCGCCTACCCAAAGACTCAAACTGTCGGGTTATGTTGTCTATTGACTCTTGTAATTGCTCCATGTGTAACGTCTCGGAAAAATCCGAACAAAGACCCTAGTACCACCTCAGGTAGAAATCACTAAGGACCAAATCCTTTAAAAATTAGACGTGAATTAACTAAGTGCTAAACTAGATTATCTGTGAAGTAAGCACTAATCACTTTAAATATGATCTATAGGACCTAAAACGAGTAGAACCGTTAACGCTACATTACCTAAAAACTTAGGATCCATCCCAAAACCCAACTGCTCTCGAGAGCATCATGAAACTCTGTATCGGACCTGGAGCGCACGTCGAAAGTCTGATTACCCCAAAACTATACGATTATGACCGCCTTGCTAGACTTGACAACCACCTCGAAAATCAAGTCCTAATAGTATCCAGAAACGCACAACTCGGGCCCGGAGCGAAGTGTGTGAGAAACGCGAATATCTTTAGGAAATGAACTGAAACTTAAGTGAATTGAGTCGTTCACTTGCAGGCCGAATCTAAGGATTCAGACCATCAAAATCTGACCCAATTACACCCTCGGATCAAGGAAAATTTTCAACACAAGTCAGTGTACTTGTGGCCCTAATCGAGTACCTGTGACCGTTGAACTAAAACAGGTCCTCCGCGGTCGATCCACTGATCCGATCGGACCAAAAACCTAGCTTGACCTAGATCCAATGTCAGGGGTCTTCTGACCGTGTGTAGAAAAGGGGCCTCCAGATGTGCTCCGTTAGACCAAAACGGCCACTCCTTGGCTATAACCTAAATATACCATGGCCCTAGGGCCATTCCTATCAGTTTTGGGCCTATATAAGGGCCTTAAACCCTCTCTCTCCCATTCCATACGAATTTACAAAACCCTAGGAGAGAGAAGAGAGCAAAAAGAGAAGGAAAGAGAGAAAGTGGGAGACTGTTCCTGGGATCCTTCCCTACCACCCCACGTGCTTAACCACCGCTTCTGTGTCGCCATACCGACGATTCCGATCCTGTTGTTGGGTAAGAAATCTTAACCCTAATCTGTTTTAAATATCCAAATAGAGAAAATGATGAAATAGCTAACCTATTTCATACTATAGGTTGCCGTTGTGCTGTAGACAAAGACTTGGTATTTAAATTGAGTTCGTTACGAGTCTACCGGCGAAATGTGCGGACTATAAACGTTTAGGTTATGGTTTTCAACGCCTTCAATTTCAGTAATAGTTTATGACTAACTTGATTGCCGTCACATGTGCTTAGATGCGATGTTTTCCGTATGTTACATAAATATATGAACTATGTTAAATAAATTGCATTCCATGTGTTTGTTGAAATGCCTGCATGAATATGGAATTATGATTTGTGTTTACTATGATTATATGATTGAGATTACATGATTGTTGTACATATGGAAACTCCTTGAGAAAGGATTTGCTATAATATATGCTATAACAAATTTATTACATGCATGTGTTATGTGTAGGCTAAGTGTTTGATAAAATGCCTGAATGAGAAAATGTTTGTTTAAATCTATGCCATGAGGGTGTTGATATAAGATTTTCAATCCCCTTATCTATGGTTACGGATTCCTCTATGTAACCTACCTTACTATTTTGTGAGTTAGGGATGAAATGGCTATTTATGGTAATATGTGTAGTATGTGTTTTGTTAAATTGCTCAAGTAAGATTTATATCTGATTTTAGTTGTTACATGCTGTCTTGGATTACCATATGTAAATGCAATTGATTGGAGTGTGATTGGGACTATAACATAGTCCAGGCAATCGGTAATGGTTCCTGATTAAGTGGCGGAACTACTTCCGCCACATCAGATGCGTTCGGGGAATCCGAGTCGTACGGAAATTTTCCGATAGTGGTTAGGCCACGCGGAGTACTTATGTGCTCTATGCCGACCAAGTCAACGTATGCTCGTACTAACCGAGTCTGTCAAGTAAACCGATTAGCCAAAATGTGTGTTTACCATATATGGACGTAACTGCTTAAATCTAAGGTACCACTTACCAATGGAACTCGTTTAACCTTGGTACCTCGATCCGCTAAGACTCATGAGTCAGGCATGGTGATATGGGACACCGTGGTCGTATCGGCCTACACTGGGGAGACGAGCCTCCCCGTAGTGTCCAGTGAGCAACCTAGACTCGTGAGTCGAATACGGTGGTATAGGACACTGTATTCAAGCTGTCGGCCTACGATCAGGTGACGAGCCCGTAGTGACCTTGAGTATACCCTAGGTCTACGTTGAGGTGACGAGCCTTTCCGTAGTAAACTAGAGTACAAACCAGGCCTGCGCTGGGGTGACGAGCCTCTCCGTAGCGACCTGGAACTGCTCTTCGTATGCGATTAACTAGGAATGCCGACCCTAGATGGATCAATGTCAGGGTCAATGATATGAAGGGAGGTACCTTAGCTTTTCAATCCTGCTGTATGAATGTCTAATTAAGAACTTGGCTAACACGACTATGCATCGCATTGCATGGTGCTTTGGCGAGGAAGTGCACAGAGGAAGGGGTGCATGCTGCAATCGTGAGATGATGTCGCTGAGTGAGTATAGGCGAGGGCATGCATCATTATATCATATCATTCTTGCATTAACAAGAATACATAGGACTTGATTGGTGTACTGCTTTATCATTGCTGCTTGACTGAATTGATAACATGTTAACCTTTGCTTCATAGCTCCACTGAGTTGATCACTCACTCCCACGTTCTGGGACGGTGTTTTGAACACCAACCAGACTCTGTTGTAGATGCAGGTAATGTCGCGGCTTACGAGATGGAGCCCAACTTATGCGATGACGAGGAGTTCTCCTACATGCAACTCTCGGGCGGGTCTTTGTAGACCTGGAGTTGCGCGTCGGGGCCAAAGGGATATAGATAGACGATATCACATTTTATCATTTTGTTATTTTGGAAACTACATATGTAAATGGTTAACCTGACGACATGCTGATAATATGGGGACTTACCACTTATATGCTTTATATATATATATATATATATATATATATATATATATATATATATATATATATATATATATATATATATATATATATATATATATATATATATATATATCTATTACAGTCTTCCGCTTGCGTAACTTAACTGTCTCTGGAGTATGATATGTTGGTTTGGTATAATCTCACTCATGTTTAATGCACTAATACAAACAACATGTAATCATCATTATCTATGTTGCTTAAGTGATGTGTTGGAACTCGGGAGTTAGGCTCCTGCTCAACCCCCGATTTTCAGGGCATTACACCATGTTAGTGCAGGGTGTAACCTAAAACAGCGATTAGTACGTGTGAAAATACAACTACCCACTCAACTCAAAGGTCCTCTAATGCAACTATATACGTCTAAATGGGACTAAATGCTCCTATAGGACTATATGAAGCTATGCAACACTCCTAAAATTTCAGCAACATAACTGTCCAAATAGTTTGTTAACAGAAAATTCAGCAATACAAATTGGGGAATTTCTGACAATAGAAAATTCAGCAGTCTATGTTGTGAATGATGAGTCCTAAACAGCCCTATATGATGAAATTTAATGCAAAATAAACGCGAGTAGACTAAACCCTAAACATGCAATGCAATCCCCTATGAAAAACCTAATCTCTGATACCAAATTTGATGTAGGACATGGAAACTAAATATGATATGCAAGATTTCAGACTTTAGATCATACTAATTTAGAAACAATCACAAAAATTCCACATCCCATATAAAGTCAAGCGTTTAACAAGGGAGGTCTACAAGGGTCCAAGCTTACACATGCTAAGGCTGGATCAATTAAAATTATAGACCAAACAATGATCAAAGGAGAGTAGATTCATCCACACATGCAAAAGATTATTTCCTTAATCCAAGGAATTCACATGTTTAAATTCGGAAAAACCTAGGGTTTCAAAAGTGGAATAGAACTTGGGGATTTGAGATGATCTAGGTTAGGGTTATGAAAACAAGGCGAAAGAGGAATGAAATTGAAACGAGAGGGAACCTATGATCAGCCCGCACGTGTGGACAGCAAACCAGCCTAACGCACGTGCATGGATGGCGGCCCGCACGTGTGTGGGGCCCACGAATCTGGAATCGGCCAGCCAGGGATGGGCCACCTTCCCTCCAAATTTCAAGTCAAACGGATGATCAGTTTGAACACGGTGCTCTGCCGAAGCTTCAGCCCTCCTGAAGGGCAAATTCTAAAAATCTACTATAGGGGAAAGATTAGTTACAAACGTATGTGGATTTGATGAGGGCGTGGCTGTAGGAGATGAGGAATATGGAGAGTAGGAGATGGGAGCGATTTAGGATGGGTGTGGCTTCTTACCACAGTGTTAGCCCTTCGAAGAAGGGAGGGTTTCGCATTCAATTAGGTTTCCACAACTCAGAGAATTAGAGTAGGAAACCGCAGAATTTTATCAATCATCTTCAATGAAAAAACCATACAAGGGGTTGCCTATTTATAAGAAAAAACTATACCCCAAAAGTTGCGCCATGTGCGCATACTATTACTTAAAGACGAAGTAATAAAAAAACAACAACTAATCAATGCAATCTAAACCATTCAAGATGTTCCTAATAACGGTAATAAGCAAAACTCAAAGTCCGTGGTCACATAGGGTAGTGGGCGACCCTCCATGGATGTCGTCATCGATCCAGATCGAAAGTGGGGCCCTCCTTGCGAACGTGTGTAAGGGGGGCGTACGTGTGCGCGAGATGTCCCCATCAAAGTCACATGTCCCATACGGGACTTGCTTAGCCTTCAAAGTTTAAAAGCCCTATTTAGATAGCCTTCAAATATTAAAAGCCCCATCTAGAAGAAAAGATGTGAATGTCCTCCCTTATGATGTCTTTCACTAATAGCCCAGCAATGAGGATAACTTGATATTTTCCCCTCATTTTAAATAATAATAAAAACCTACACATGTGTGACCATGTGGCTCCCAACATATGATTATGTTAGTTTCGCTTGCATATAGCTACGTGGGACCTTGTAATACCCATGACTGAATTTGCGTATAATAACTCAATCAACATGTTCACAAGGATGTCACCTTTTGAAGAAGAGGTATATGTCTGTCTTCCAATCGAATTGGCTCCTCCACCCATAGAGTCAAGAGTAAGAGCACAAGCTAATGATTTCATGCCATATGTAGTACGTGCAGGACGAAGTTTGACGTAATATCACCGTAAGAAATGAAAGTTATAAGTAGCATGCAGATGCGAGATGTCGTTTTGTCGAATTTATGGAAGGAGACATGGTTATGGTCTATATTCGTCCTAAATAGTTACCCTCTGGATCCTCGAAGAAGCTCCATCCTTACAGTACAAGACCATTCAAATTCATAAAGAAGATTAGTGCCAATGCTTATATCTTTGATCTTCCACCAAATTTACCTATTGATCCTACCTTCGATGTGGAAGATCTTTTCACCTATCGTGGCACCATAATGATAATGGTATCAAGCAGCAAGCTATCTCACTCCCAACCATTTTGCCACCTACGGAAACGAGCATTTGATGTTCTTGACGACTAGATCATCTCCACACACCAAGGTGAAGTTTCACGTTCATTGGTAAGGGAGGCCTCTCTCCGATGCTATGTGGGTTATAACTAGAGACTTTCATCGTCTAAATCCTAACCTTTATGAGCAATATCAATTATCAAGCCATTAATTCATCAAAGTTGAGTCCTTTCATGCCGGGGATGATGGATGCAAGTCGAGCCACATCAATTGAGCCAAAGATCCATGGGCCAGGCCCAAGACTAGACTCCACAGTTGGCTCATCAGCAAGGAGGCTCAAGCCTCCTAATTAGGCAGCATAATCTAATCGACAAGCTATGCAAAACTAATCAATCAGCCATACAATAGGATCTCATTAGATTTTTCTTATCTATTTAGCATCTTTCTTTTTATTAGTCTTTTACTTTTGTAATAAATACCAAGTTGAAATGGCCCTAAAAAAGTTCCCTTGTACGTCCAAGAAGTCTATTTAAGGGCCTCACATGAGTATTCTCAAGGCACTTCAGAATTCAATAAAATTATAGATTTATTCTCTACTTTCCTTGTGATTTTTATGTTAAGCTTGGGTTGGAAGTGCCTACGTTGGATGGATCCTTTTCCATTCAATCGGTTGCATTAGGACCATTCACAGAAGGAGGTAATATTATTTGGGTGTTAGCGCCCGTTACGATTCTATGGGGGAATTATAAAGAGAGAACCGAAGAATATTTGAAGGCAAAGAAGTTTTGATTGTCAAGCAATATGATTTTCTCTATGACTAGATCCTAGGCCATGCTGCTAAGTTTGAAGGGATTTCATTCTCTAATCTTATGAGGGATTAGAATTCATCAATTTGAAATATTATATAATTTGTTCTCCTCGGTGGCTGGTTGTGTTTCAGCCTCCTCCTTGGAGGGGATTGTCCTCGTATGTTGCCTTTGCGTCTCTTTTTAGGTGAAAGGGATGATCCTCATCCCTCAATTTTGATTAGTTTTACATCCCCTTCTTATTTCTTCTACCAATAATTTGTGTTTCCTTTAAAAAAATAACAACTATAAACAAGCAAGAATCCAGACTCAAAGTGCTAAAACAGAGAAATGACTAGATACTAACCTTTGGTTGATAAGGAGCTTATTGTTGTTCTTTGTGGACATTCATTTCCCAATGGATTTGGTATTGATACAAAAGAGCGAACGACAAAGCTGATAAATTTCTGCATATGATTAAAGAGAGAAAAAAAGCAACTTAAGAATAATATCTACTAAATCATATAGTGTGCCAAAAGTAGATGTGGACTGAAAAAAATAATAATAATAATAATACAAGAGAAAATGACTCTCAAGTACTAGGCACTATACCAGATACAAAATCAATGAACAAGTTTACAAGGCACAGTTTTCATGAAGAATACATTACTCAGAATAATGGGTTCCTGATGCATCAAAAAAATGAATAGTAGCTAGTACTAATATCAAGATCGTCATGGCCGACATCATGTCACAGGTCCTCATCCCAAAGTATATGCAAGTGTCTAGGTCACAGGTCCTGATCTTATAACACCTCATAACAAGTACAATGTGAGAATCACACACACAGCTTCTACTACAAAATTCAGGAGCAAAATGTTTACAGAATGTGTAAAATATAATTTAATAACCCTGTGTAAATTGTTATGCAGAACTGCTTGCAAAAGCCCACCAATCTCAGGGGTTTTTTTTATTTGTGTTTTATTTCTAAGTAGGGAATTTAGGTGACTGACTATATAAGTTATTATGAGCCAATATGAACGCTTATCTTTGTCCAAAAACTTGAGGATAGTTTCCTGTATCTTAAGGATTTGATTTTCTGTTTTCTTTAATTTTTGGAAAATAACAAATAAGGTTAAACTTTTCATCTCTTTTAAGCAGTCACTAAAGCTAATATGCTATAACATGGGAGTAAAGGTTTCCGCGGGTATCACTGTGTGGCATTTTGAGACCAACGTCCCATCACTGCCAGATTATACTCAATACAAACAAGGTGTCTTAGAGACCTAAGCCTTTCAGATTCAAGATGGCTTGAAGAAGAAGGATTTGTGGATAAGGTAAGGGAATGGCGGATTGAGTCCACCATTCCTGAATTGGCAAGGAGAGCCTCCTGAAAAGGAAGAAAGTGCTTTGACGTTTGCATATTCTTTCTGGCCTTTAGTTCCTCTGGAAAGAATGTAACTTTAGTCAATCATGAAGAAAAAGAGAAGAGACGAATAAAGATGAGTAGAAAGAAGAAAAAGAGGGGAGAGTGCTTAATCTCACTTCACACGCCCCCCGCCTCTCTTTTCTTTTCTTTTTTTTCTCCTTTTTTTTTTTTGTTTGGGGGGGGGGGGGGGGGGGGGGGGGGGGTAGCTTGTTAGTACAAACTATACCTCCCTAATACTATACCGCCTCTCTTATTATATTATTAAAGCAATCACTTATCATATGAAAATTACAACTACACCTCCCTTAGAGATAATATAAAACAATGATATATGGGCCTAAAGACTCTAATCCAAACATATGAACAAGCCCAACATAAACCAAAACCTATGTGGACCATACGAGTAACCAGTGGACCACACGAGTAACCAGTGGACCACACATGTGGCCAAGGTGGACCACATGTGGTCATAAAGCATCAACACTCCCCCTCAAGCTGAGTATATATATCATGTATGCCCAGCTTGACAAAGAATCTATCTAGATGAGCCCGACTTAAAGCCATTGTAAACATGTCTTCCACTTGATCTTGGGACTTAACAAATGGCATGCATATTTCCTTGTTTGCAACATTCTACCTAATGAAAGTGGCAGTCTACTTCAATGTGCTTGGTTCTTTCATGATAGATTGGATTATCGGTGATGTGACATGTAGCTTGATTATCACAATGCAGTCTCGTAGGAATATCCACCACAACTAAGTTAATATGTTGCATGGCCATAGCCTCGTACTCTGCTTTTGTGCTTGACCGAGTGACGCTTCTTGCTTTTCTACATAATCAGATTTCCCCTACAAACGTATAATAACCTATGGCAGACCTCCTGTCAAAACCAATCTGTATTAGAATACCCTTTCACTCTAAGATGTCCAATTTGCTTGTAGAGAATTCCACATCCAGGAGCTCCCTTTAATTATCAGAGTATGTGAAACCCGACCTCCATATAATACATATGAGGAGCCTACATAAATGACTAATTACACTGACTGGATAAGTGATGCCCGGTCGTGTAACCATTAAATAAAACAGTTTGCCAACTAGTTGGCGATATCCTCCTGGATCATCAAATAGTTCCCCTTCACCAACTCAGTTTGAATTTGTATCCATGGGAGTTTCAATTGGCTTAGCTCCCAGCAAACCTGTAACTTCTAATAAATTCATCAAATACTTCCGCTACAATACGTTAATTCCCACCTTCGACCTTGCTACCTTAATATCCAAAAAGTATTGAAGGCAACCCAAATCCTTTGTGCAAAAGTGTTGCCGAAAGAACTTCTTTAACTCAGAAATACCTAAACTATCACTACCAGTAAGAATGAAATCATTCACATATACAACTAACATGATTGGACCAGTCTTGCTTTGTCGAACAAAAAACGAAACATCTTCCTAACTACATTTCATTCCAAACTGAAGCACCACCTTACTAAATTTGTCAAACCAAGCACCGGAAGACTTTTAATTCATAAATTGATTTCTTCATATGTCAAACTTTATTTGACTCCCCATGAGCAACAAAGGCAAGCGATTGTTCCATATATACATACCTCTTCAAGCAGATCCTCATGAAGAAAGGCATTCTTTACATCAAGTTGGTATAGTGGCCAATCAAAATTAGCAACAACAGAGATCACCACACGTATGGAATGAAGCTTGGCCACATTGGAGGTCTCAAAGTAGTCAACCCCTAGAGTCTGAGTGTATCCCTTCACAACCAAATGAGCCTTTAAATGATCATTTGAGCCATTGGGATTGTACTTGACAGTATATACCCATCTACACCCTACCACACGTTATTTTGCAGGTAGCTCGTCTAAAGTCAAGTTTGATTTCGATGAAGTGTAGCCATCTCTTCTTCCATAGCGCGCTTCCACCCATCACTGTTAAGAGCCTCCTGGAAAGAGAGAGGAACAAACACAAGACACGGATAAAGCAAACTACCAAAAAGAAGGAGATAAGCTATCAAAGGAAATAAAATTAGAGATAGGATGTTGGGTATAAGAGTGTATACCCTCAAGAGAAATGGGCATACCGTCTTCATTAGACAATACCAATGAAGACTCAAGATTGATGGAGGAAACTTTGGTATGCACACCACCTCCCTTGGAATGTTTAAAGTAGACCTACAACGATGGTGGATCGGAACATTGCACAGGAACTCCCTTTACAGATAAAGTTGTGCCTGGTACCATAGGAAGAGTGATGGAACCTTCTTCGAGTTGCAATCATCTTCTTCTTAAAAAGGTGACTCAGTTGATACATACTGTCTACGAGTGACTGGATTATAACACTTGTAACCTCTTTGAGTATACGGGTATCCAAAAAAAAAAAAAAACAAATACACTTTACAGCCTTGGGTTCAAATTTATCAGAAACATGGTCAAATTGATGTACATAGCATATACATCCAAAAACCTTAGGAGAAATTGAAAACAATTGATGTTGGGGATGTATGACAGAAAAATGAGTTACACCACCTAAGATTGATGAAGGCATCCAGTTTAAAAGGTAACATGCAGTCAAAAGTGCATCACTCCAAAAACCTTTTGGAACCTTCATATTAACAGCAATGCCCTAGCAACCACTAGTAAATGGTGATTTTTACGCTTTGCAGTTCCATTTTTGTTGTGGCGTGGGTGCACATGATGTTTGGTGGATGATGTCATGGGATGAAAGATAGGAATGAAATAGTTTGATGCATATCCCTTAGAATTGTTGGATCTCAAAATACACACTCTACCATCAAACTCAGTTTATATTTACATATGGAATTCTTTAAACATGTAAATACCCCAGAACTGTCTTCCATATGAAATAAATAACCATGTCATTCTAGGGCAATCATCCACAAAGATTTGTTTAAGTATTTAAAATCAGAGAAACCAAAAACATGAATTGGAGCCCAAACATCTTAATGTATCAAGTAAAAGGGTTTATCACTTATTTTATCCTCACATGAAAGCTAATACACTATGTGATGCTTGCTTAACTCGCAAGCTTGACACTTTAGCCTAGACAAATATGACAAAGAAATGACAAGACTTCAAACTACGTAAAATATAGGTAACAAAGCCTGAAATGCCACTAATGAGGAAAGAAGTTGGTCTACAATGCAACTCCAATTCCTAGTATTCCATGATTGAGGTAATAAAATCGGTTCAATTCATGTCCTCCACCAATCATCCTCATCGTCTTTAGATCCTAAAAATCACAATAGGAAGAATAAAACTTGACAGAACAATTTAGGGCTTTGGTTAGTTTACTAACAAATAATAAGCTTAGGAAAAACTTAGGAATATACAAAACTGAAGATAATAAGAGATCTGAAGTAGGAAAGACAGTGCCCCCTGCCCTAGGACACGAGTTGATGTACCATTAGCTAGTGTCATACTACAGTTACCAGTTACATAATTGGAAGCACCGGAATCAATAATCCAAGGGACAATCTCAAAAGAAGTAAAACAAGTTTTAGCTCACTGGGTAAAAGTAGTTGTAAAGGAAGAGGTGATGTAGGACCAATGCATGAACTCAAATATTGTGTGAGATCAATCAGCAAAATTAACTTAACTAATAAAAAAATACAAAACTTGCTATTATCATCACAAATACCAAAATCCCAAGAGAAGATAATGCATTATTCTAGCCTAGGTTACCAAGCATCATCCTATAAGACCGTTAAATAAGGGAAACTAGGATCTAATGGATGCAGAGACATCCAAATAGCATAGGGTAAAGCCTATTTCAAAGGAGAAGAACTAATACTATCTAGGGTGAAATTAGGGTTTAGGAAAATTGGGGAGAACTTGGAATTAGGGTTAATGGGGTAAATTGGGTAGAGGGGTTAAAGGGTTCAGGTACTAGGATAAGGGAATTAAGGTTCTAGATGGAGGGAATCTAAGGATTTGAGCTTAATTAAAGAAATTGAAGAACTAGGGTTTGGTAATTTGGGGAAATAGGAAGATTTGGGATTTATAGGTTTAGGACTAGGGTTTGGAGAAGAGAGAGTGGTTTTGATGTAAGGACAGTGGAAAGCCAAAGGGATAAGAGTGTGGCCGTACGGCCAACCCTATGGGTTCACATGTTTGGTCGTACGGTCACAATGTGTGGGCTAGGTTTGTGGGGTTTTGGGTCCTTAAGGTTCGGCTCATCGATAGCTATATAAGGACCGGAAGAATGGTGATGACTTGGGATGGAGAAGATCGAAGAACTTGAAGAATACATCAATGGTTGATAAAGGGATGAGAATGTTGGATATAGACGGAAGCCTCGCACCTCCGTTGATGAAGATTAGCTTCGCACCAATCTTCCTTCCAATTCACATGGAAGTCACCTTCAAATCACATGAAGATGGGAGAAGGTAGTAAGGAGCTCTCTCTTCTTTTTTTTCTCAAAAAAACCCAACTAAAGAGAGGTCACACGCCCCCCTCTTTTTAAAGCTTCAAGAACTTTTCATTATTACAATTTCAACTGTCTTATGAGTTTTGACCAAAATAACCATAGTCTAATGAAAAATCAACTAAAATCACTCATAAGGTGTCTAAACATAAGGTACTCATAAACTAAATCCTAAAAGATAATAATGTCCAAAAAGATGAAGACGATCCACGATCAATGGCCTGATAATGTGATCCATGCAATCTAACAGCCCGATCGTCGCGTCCCTCGAATCTGATGGTCCAAATCACTCCCTAAAGTAGCTCATGTGCATTTTCCCAGTGTGGGGTCTTCCAAATGCTCATACATGCACATTGGATCTTCAACATGATCATGGGTACTCGCCTAGCCACAGAGAAATTAGTGCGGTCTACTCCTCTGATACATACGCAAAGGCATACTTGAAGTGATTTTTTCATCAAGAAGGGTGGGTGGAATAATCTCTCAAAAGCTTGCTATATTCTTCCTTGGACATAGCAACTGTGTCGCTTGAAGTATCAACTCAGTAAAAGTGGCAAACTATCACTTGAAGTACTCAACTCAGTAAAAGTGGCAGGCTTAAAAACCGGACCCTTTAGAACCATCATCCAATGAGCGGACTTGATTAACCCAAGATTCCTTTTCCACCAAATCCCAACATGTATCGACTATGTGATTACTAAGGCCATCTTGCGTGCCATGTGGATTACCACAACCATGATCACGACCACCATCAGAATCTATGCCATGACCACCCAAAGTATTACTTCTTCCAAACCAACCTCCTCGTAAGTCTTTACCTCCAAACTAACCATCGCGACCACTATCACCTCGGCTCCCCCCATCACTTCTACCAAAATGCAGAGATAAATACAGACCGACCAGATTATCAGGGACCTTGTGCGGTCATACTAGTTATACATTGAACTCTGGCGAATGCCTCTATGACTGATGGGATCTCACTTCCTCTAAGAATCTAAGCTACCATGGGGCTTGAACCAGTGTTTCAAGTATCAATACTATCGGCCGATATTATCGGTATCGCCCCACTGCGAGACGATATAGGCACGATAACCTCGGGAGATACCAAAAAATCGAAAATCCAGATATCGGCCGATATTTTCGGCGATATCGCACGATTTATCGACGATATCACGCCATTTCCTCTCCATTATTGTCGGACATCAACGCACGGATAATCACGGGTGGATTGCAGGGGACTCACGGGTCCCACTGTAGCTAACCACCCCCACACACCATAAAAATCGAATCCGAGCAATGGAGAATCAAAAAAAAAAATGAATTAGAAAAAAAAGAGAAAGAAATCGGAGGGTACCTGGCTGTAGCGGTGATCGAAGGTCGGCCATTCGACAGGTAAGTGCGATTTTCTTCCCATTTTCTTCGTATTCCCTCTTTCTCGGAGATTCCGGCGAGGAATCAGGCCGGATCGACTCACCGTTCCTTCCGGAACGAGATTTGTGAGGAGGAGCTGGGTCGGACTGCGTGGATGGAGCCCTGTTTGGGTGAAAATGAAAGAGGGAAGATGAAGGGAAAAGGTGTGCTCGAGCTCACGGCTCCGTCCCATGCTGTCGAGCTGTGTGGGCCCCACCGTGGTGTGTTTCAAAAATCTACCCCATCAGTCAGATGCACCATTCCATCATGGACTTAGGTCTCAAAAATCAAGTCAATTCGTGATTTTTGTGGGCCACACCACATATAGAAGTGGAGAGGGGCCGTACACCATTAAAACATTCATAATCATTTTTTGGGTCCCAACGAGATGTGTTTTGCAAATCCAGCCCCTCCATGATGTGTGTCCCACTAGTATTATGGGCCATACCAAGTTTCAGCAGCATTCAAAACTAAGGTCGGCCCCACCATGTGCTTTTATATGTTTTAACGGTGTCTTCACATGATTTTAGATGGTATGGCCCACCTGAGTTCCGTTTACAGCTGATTTTTGGGATATCCCATAATTTAAAGGGGACCCATCAAATTCATGGTGTTGATGGTCGACACACATCACGGTGGGCCCACAAAGCTCGACCTCACGATAAGCTTATCGTGAGCTCGAGCGTATAATACCTTTTCCCGAAGATGAAAACGGGCGGACGAGGAAATCGGGTTGCGTACTGAGTTACATACGCTCTTACCATACTGAGTAAACTCTGTAGGCCCCACTAGTTATCATCCAGTTCATCCACGCCGTCCATCTGTTTTTTCAGATCATTTTAGGGGTGGAGCCCAAAAACAAAGTATATCAAAGTCTCAAGTAGACCATACCAAAGGAAACAGTGAAAGTATTGATTTCTACCGTTGAAATATTTATACGGCCACAAATGATTTTTATTTGTCATCCAAACTGTTCATAATATCACAAAGACATGGATGAATGGAAAAAACAAATATCATCTTGATCTAAATCTTCTATGGCCCCCAAGAACTTTTCAACGGTAGAATTCAATTCAAACTGTTTCAGGTGGTGTGGTCCACTTGAGCTTTGGATATGATTATTTTTTACTTTTCAAAAGCCATGAAATTATATTTGAAAATAGATTGACGAATTTGATAAATTTTTTGAAAGACACTGGCCCCACAGAGTTTACTCAATACACAGTATACAATCCGCTTCGGCGGATGGAAATGGGATTGCGTACTAGTTACTCAATACGCTTTTTTCGTACCAAGTAAACTCATTTGTGGTCCACCTTGATTGTGTGAGGTTTATCCAATCCGTCCATACATTTTTTCACATAATTTTATACGTTGAACCTAAAATTGGAGCATATACAAAGCCCAAGTGAACCATACCACTGGAAACAGTGGGAATAGTGATTTCGACCGTTGAAATCTTTCTAGTGCCCAAAGTGATATTTATTTCTCATCCACCATGTTCATAAGATAAAAAACACTTGGATGAAGTGAAATAAAAAATATCAGCTTGATCTAAAACTTTGGTGGCCCCTAGAAATTTTCAATGGTAGACACCCATTTCACACTATTTCCGGTGGTGTGGTCTATTTGATCCTTGGATATAAATTTTTTTTGGTATATGGTACTCAAATTAACTTTTAAAATGGATGGACGGTGTGGATCAAATACATAAATCACAGTGGATCCCACAGAGCTTACTCAGTACGCTTTGCATACTGAGTTACTCAGAAGGAAAATGCCGTCCACATCGACGGGTAAATGTTTTCCACCGTTGAAACCCTTCTCCGCTGATTTCTATGGTGGGGTCCACTCGAGCTCTGGATCTGAGCCATTTTTTGGCTTATGCTATAAAATGATCTCTTCAAATGTATAAACGGTGTAGATGTCAAATAAATAGTACAGTGGGCCTTTGGAGGATTTTAGAGGTGGATATCCAATCATTATTGTTTTTCTTTGGTGCGGTCCACCTTCGATTTACGTCCCTATGATTTATTGTAAAAATCCCTAAAATGATCCGTAGAAATAGATGAACGGAATGGATGAAACAAATACATTATGGTGGGGCCCACAAAGCACCGACCACGAGCCATGAGGCCGGTGTGAGGGGGAGTAGCCAATACGTCTCCAGATTGCGTACTGAGTTATTTAGTGCGCTTTTAAGTAAACTCAATTGGGACCACTGTTAATGTATGTGGTTTATCCACACCGTCCATCCATTTTTACTCATAATTTTAGGGGTTGATACCAAAATTGAAGTGAATCCAAAGCTCAAGTGGACCATTACAAAGGAAATAGTGTGGATAAATGATTTCCACCGTTGAATCCTTCCTAGGGTCCAAATTTATTTTTATTTGTCATCCAACTTGTTCATAAGATCACAAAGACATGGACGAAGAGAAACCACAAACATCAGCTTGATTAAAAACTTCTTTGGCCTCTAAAAAAATTTCAATGGTAGAGGTTCAATCAAATTGTTTCCTGTAGTGTGGTCCACTTGAGATTTTAATTTGCTTCATTTTTGGATTATAGTCCTAAAATTATCTGTTAACCATCATTGATATGTATATTAATCAAATTTTTGGGTCTAGACCACAACTAGTCCCCATCATTGATATGTATATTTATCAAATTTTACTTCTTCAGTTCTTATTTTGTTTTTCAATGAATTGGTTGTGTTTTCATACATGACTATGATATATTTATAAATATCATGCATTCAATTTAAATATAGTTACATTAGTTCAGTTACACATCGCATAACTTAGGAACCTATACAAAGGAAATTTAATATGTGCATCTTTTTTTTGAGATGTTATGATTTAAAAGTGTGTATTAAGGGCCTTTTTAACAATCCTCAAAGTTTCATTAAAAAATTCAACCATTTTCCCAATGTTTCCCCATGTTTCCCAAAAAGTGCGATAAACTATGCGATACAAACGATATATCCCGTGCGATAACCGATACGTATCTGTATCCCGAGGGTGCAATACATTGTGCGATACCGATATTTCAAACATTGGCTGGAACTTACGTCAAAGGCCAAAGATGAATTTGGGGACACAGAACTCCCTCTGCCTTCATATAGTGTCGACATTTGCTACCATCAACTACTATACATTCAACTCTTCCCACATACCACCCCCCCCGAAGAGTAATACTCTCCCAAATTCATATTTTCCTGCTGAAATGAAAATATACTTTTCAGAAGCTCATAGATATGAGTTAGGTTCTTCTCACATGAATACACCTCCTTCAAGTTATCCCGAACTTCTTTGGTAGTTTTAAAGAAGATGACATTCACATTAATATGTGGCTGCATATTGTTCCACAACAATGCCTTAATTTGGGCATCTTATGTTACCCAATAATTGTAGTTCGTCGCAATTTAATTAGGTTCAGAGGAAGTCAAATATTTCACCTCTTTCCTGTCAGAAAAACCTCTGCAGATGTAGCCCTCTATAGGTAGTTTGTTCCATTCAGTTTAGTTGATATGATTTGGAGGGACATCAATTCAAAGGTAAACATAATATTTCTCTTTTATTCATTCTTGGTATCCTCTTGACGAAAAGAATTTTGAATACACACCAAGGGAAACTTTCAATTGAATTGGACGTCATACAAGTAGTAGGATATATATATAGCGAGAGAGAGAGAGAGAGAGAGAGAGAGAGAGAGAGAGAGAGAATAATCAACTATATCATTACACGCTTTCTAGCTTTCATCCGTACACTTTTTCTTCGATCTGTACCATCAACAATCTTCACAAATAACTCATGTCTTCAAATCTAACCTTAACCTTTAGATCTGACCATAGATTCAACTATAGATGAGAAATGGCCCAATTTGACCCATCGCATCACACGGGTAGAGAATAAAGCGGACCCTATACGCCTTTGTTGAACATAATTACGCTACCACTAAGTGGTGGTACAATGAGGGAAAGGGATTATATTAGGTCAGGCCCAAGCACGTTAAGCTTTCTCCACACACAAAGAAAAAAGATAAAAAGGAAAAAAAGAGAAAGGGCAAGATACTGGATCAGTGATACTCTAATACCATCTAGT
Organism: Magnolia kwangsiensis; assembly: GCA_037074715.1. NCBI lineage: Eukaryota > Viridiplantae > Streptophyta > Magnoliopsida > Magnoliales > Magnoliaceae > Magnolia > Magnolia kwangsiensis. Next base: position 60,122,559 of record CM073585.1, read on the forward strand.
CAATCATGAAGAAAATAGGAGGAGAAGAAAGATGAGAGGAAAGAAGAAAAAGAGGGGAGAGTGCATCATCTCAGTCCACACGCTCCCACCTCTCTTATTATATTATTAGGTCAATCACTTGTCATATGAAAATTACAATTATACCCCCTCTTAGAGAATATAAAAAAATGGCATATGGGCCTGAAGACTAACTCAAATATATGACCAAGCCCAACATAAACCCAAACCCATGCAGACTGCATCGACAATAAGACGATAATTTTATTTTATTTTTTTATAATAAATCGAAAGTACAATAGCGATTTTTTTCATAAGGATGCTTTCCTATGCATTAGGGGTCCCCTAGTTTAACAGGTACAAAATGGGAAAAAATTGGGTATTTTAGAGGGTGCTCCCCCAGTGCAAAAGGGCTTGGGAGATGATTCCTAATCATCCCACTCTTTTAGCCTTTTGATTGTACTACTCTTTTTTACTTTTAGTTTTCAACAGTGTTCCTAATATAGATACTATCGGCCGATATTATCGTTATCATTGTCTAGCGAGACGAAACCCATCAGATAGCCTCGGAAATTAAAAAGAAAAACCAAAATTCTTTTTATCGTGCAATATATCGCACAATATCGCACAATTGTTTTTGGAAATTGTCGATATTAGCGATACTATCGTGTTGTATCTACGGATTTACCGGAAAATCAGGGGGGGAATCTTTCATAAGAGGGCATTTCGGTACCTGTGAATGAAGATTGCGTGATTGGAACCATGAGGCCACTCGATCGAGAGGTTTGCCAAAACTTGTAAGGATTTGGAAGATGTTTTAGAAAAGTTTTAGAATTTTAGGCAGTGTTTTAAATAGCGCATAGCGTATTGCGTAGCATTCAATCCCCTATAGCGTGTAGCGTAAGCTACATCATACTTTTATTTTTTAATTAAAAAATAAAAAAACATATAATAAATAGTAAGAATAAATATGAAAAATGCAAAATATAAAAATGAAAATGCCTACAAATGCTTCATTTTTCAAGTAAAAGCAAGCCAATTCACATATTTAAATTTTAAACTAAATCAAATCGGTATCACATCAATAACTTTCTAAACAAACTACTTTAATTAATGATGTCTAATTTTAAAGTAAAAGGTTTAAAACCACAAGTCACAACTCACAAGCATAAACTATATAAAATCACATATGTTTAGAGGTTTAAGTACAAAACAAATTTCACGTTGCTTGAACTCTCAATTCTCAAATTTCACATGCCATACACACACCACAGTGGACCCCACACATGTGGGCCATGGCATAAAACACCACAAAGGACCCCTTGCATGTGGGTCATGGCACAGAACTCCACGGTGGGCCCCACGCATGTGGCCCACGTGATGGTTGGATGGCTTAAATACATGCCATACACACCACAGTAGGCCCCACACATCTTTGTTTTTTAAAAAATAAATATCCATAAGAATCGGCCTCCAAAAAAAATTTTAAAAAAAAATTGAAAAAATAAAAATTAATCACATATTTTCAGCAAAAATAAAAAGAAAACTCATTAAGAAAGATTAAAGGGCCAAAACATACCTTGAATAGAGATTTAATCAACCAGAAACTGATTTTATTTTTTTTTGAGCTATGTATCCGTGCGGCTGCGAAAAGGGGGAAACATGATTTCTTCATTGTTTGGGCTTCAATTCTCTTGAAAATACAACAATTAGATGCTCCTATGGGGCCGATTCAATGCCTGAAATTTCATCTTCAATGGGCTTTGGATCGAGAGAATCGAAGTTCTCCAAGAAAGCTTGTTGCGGCAAGTGTAGCATTGAGATAGGGCTTTCGAAAGAAAGCCTTCAAAACCTTATAAGTTAAAAGGTTTTTATTAAAATATGAGTCTCCCACCATCTACTAAGAGGAAAAAAGTCTCATCCGTACATTTGGAGGCCCATTTTTTAATGGTTTAGAATGTAGAAAAGGTTAAATGAGCACATATTTAAAATCTACACACTGCCATGTGTGTGAAGGATGGTTTGGATAAATTTAAATGCTGCCACGTGTGAGAAATATGAGTCACCACGATTTTAAACACTTTACAAACTCATATAACAAAATATATCTTTTATTTTAACGAAAATGGAGCAAGCTCCTGAGGTGTACGCTACTCACGCTACACGCTACATGTGTAGCGTACGCTATTTCAATGCGCTACATAGCATTTTTAGAATGCTACGCTACGTAGTGTACACTACACGCTACACTACAACACTATTCACAACACTGATTTCAGGGTTCCAATATGACCGGAACCCTATCCCTATTGCGAGAATGGCTTCGGAAGCCTTTTTTAAGGACGTCATCTTCTTCGGAAGCTGGGAATGAGAAGCAGCTTTGAGTGGCGAAAGCGGATTAGCTGGTGTACCACACACCAGCTATATAGCTGTTGTATTGACATCAACAAGTTCTGTGGGTCCCATTATGAGGTATACGTTGTATCCAAACCATCCGTCTATTTGACGAGCTCATCGTAAGTCTTGAGCCAAAAAATAAGATGGATATAAAGAACAAGTGAAACACAATGAAAAAACCAGTGGGAGATTGAACGTCTACCATTGAAAACCTTTTGGGGGTCACAGAAGTTTTGGATTAATATGATATTTGTTTTCCCTCTTAATCTAGGTCTTTATGACCTTATGAACATATTGGATGGAAAATAAACATTATGTTGGGCCCTACAAATGTTTTAATGATGAAAATCATTATCACAGCTGCTATATGTGGTGCGGTCCATTTGAGATTTGGATATGATTCATTTTTTGGCTCATCCTCTAAAATGATCTCGCCAAATGGATTAACGGTGTGGATATAATAAATACATCATGTGGGCCCATGTAATTTTGATCTACTTTGAATCGGTCGTACAATTCGGAGCTCGAGGAGTGTCAGCGCTTGTCTTCGCAGGACACGTACCCACAACAGCTATATAGCTGGTGTGTGGTACACCAGCTAATCGGCTTCCATGAGTGGCCACGTGATGTATGGGTCTTATCCACACCGTCCATCCTTTTTTTTCATATTATTTTAGGGTATAAACCCAAAAATAGGCAGATCCAAGGCTTAAGTGGACTACACAATGAGGATTAAACTCTCAGCGTTGAAAACTTCTTGGGGGCCACAGAAGTTTTGGATGGAGCTGATATTTGTGTTTTCTCTTCATCCAAGTCTACGTAACTTTATAAATAGGTTGGATGGAAAATAAACATCACGGTGGGCCCTAGAAAAGTTTTAACGATAAGAATCATTATCACCACTGCTTCCTGTGGTATGGTCCACTTGGGTCTTGGATCTTCCTCATTTTTGGGCTTATAACAATATAACCTAAAGTGATATAAAAAATAATTAAATAAAAAAATAATAATAATAAAATATGGATGGACGGTGTGGATAAGAACCATACATCATGATGGCCAATCAAAGCTATTGCACGTTCTCAACTAGAGACAGGCTGTGGTAGGATGCAATTCAGGTACCTTTTTTAATGGATGCGCAGAGACAAACAGACGGTTTGTAATGGGCTCTGTGGGGTCCACATTGATGGATATTTTTTATCTAGGCCATCCATCCGTCTTTTCATATAATTTAAGGATGTTATACGACAAATTAAGCAGATCAATATCTCAGGTGGACCACACCAAAAAAACTGATGAATGACCATTAAAAGTATTTTATAGGCCACAAAAGTTTTGGTTTACACTAATCTTTATATATTTCCTTCATTCAGTTTTGATTGACCTTATCAACGATTTGGATGACAAATAAACACTAAGGATCTACTTAAAGTAGGCCTTGCTATATTTTTAATGGTGAACGTTCAATAATCACTGTTTCGTGTGGTGTGATCCACCTGAGATTTGGATGTACTTGATGTTTAGGAAAATGTTCTAAAAGGATCTGTAAAAATAAATGGACGACTAAACGTAGTGGATATATAACATATCATTAAAGGTGGGCCCTACAGTAAAAGTAACACCGGCTATGCAGTTACCTATGTAACACCTAATCCACGCCCCATAAGTTAAGGGAAAGTGGATTTGGTGCGACTTGCTGCACTAAAAACGATGGGGCCCACATAAATGTATGTATTGTATATCCATTCTGTCCATCCATTTGGAGAGATTAGTTTAGGTCATAAGACAAATAATGAATCAAATCCAAAGCTCAAGTGGACCCCACCACACAAAACAATAGGGATTGAACTCCTACCATTAAAAAGTTTGTGAGGGCCACAAAAGTTTTCAATCAAGCTGATATTTGTGTTTTACCTTGGCAAATATTTGTATGAACTTACGAACAAGTTGGATCTAAAATAAACATTATTGTGGACCCCATAAAAGTGGTTTCAAGTTTCAACGGTGGGTGTCATTGCTCCTATTGTTATCTATGGTAGGGTCCACTTGAGCTTTGGATTGGTCTAATTTTTTCGCTTAGGACCTAAAATGATCTTTCTAAATAGATGGACAGTGTGGATACAACACATACATAATGGCAAGGGCCACACTGAGGGTCCCACACACATGTTGGTTTCGAAGCAGGAAGGTTTCAATGGTGGGTGTCACTATCCCCACTATTTTTTTTATATTTCTCTATGGTGGGGTCCACTTAGTTGTGTTTTCATACATGTTTTGATACATTTATAAATGTTATACATTATATTTGAATATAGTTGACTTAGTTCAATCATACAGCGTATGGCTTATGACCCTATACAAAGGAAACCTATTGTCTTTACTTTTTTTTTCTTTTTTTTGAGATGTTATGATTTAAAAGTGTGTATTAAAGTCTTTTTTAACCATCCCTGAAGTTTCATTGAAAAATTCAACCATTTTCCCAATTTTTCATTGTCTTTACTTTCCTTTTTTTTTTTTTTTTTGAGATGTTATGATTTAAAAGTGTATATTAAAGTCTTTTTTAACCATCCCTGAAGTTTCATTGAAAAATTCAACCATTTTCCGAATTTTTCCCAATGTTTCCCAAAAAGTACGATAAATTATGCAAAACAAACGATATATCCTGTGTGATAACCGATACGTATCTGTATCCCAAGGGTGCGATACATTGCGCGATACCGATATTTCGAACACTGGCTTTCAATAAAACAGATTTGAATTGCCATAGGCATTAGCATGCACACACACATACCACACGATTTTTGTTAATCTTCCCTCATTTCCCCAAGTGATCTCATACCACAAGGTTTTTGTTACCCTTTGCATCATTGTCATTCTTGTAGATCCAATTCACTTTCTTTAGTTGTAGATCTTATCTCATGAGTCACTACCAAACCTCACTACAAATTCATTGATCCACTCAAAACCAAGGTCTGTCATAATGGTAATGGTGCCCGTAACAGACACCACCATTACTGTTACAATACGGGCCATAACGGCTGTTACTGTCACTTAAAAATAAAAAATAAAAACTGCATGGCCCTTTAACAGCCGTTATGGGGCCAATACAGGTTATTTTTTTTCCATAACAGCCGTTACAACCCCATAACACGCCATTACTGGTACACAACGGCTGATACTGCCCTGAAATGGCCATTATGACACACAATCCTCAAAACACATTGTTGAAACCCCAACTAATCCAATCTCATGGCATCAAATCTCCATCACCATCATTAGAATCCCAAAGCCCATGAATGTATTCTGAACAATGTGTCTTGAACAAAGCTAAAAACAGTGCCGTGAACAGTACCACAGATTCATTTCTCATATCTGAAGGGCAAATTTATTCGGTTTTGAGCACCAGTGCATGTACAGTTTGCTGATGCACGAGATTCTTCAAATTTACGCCCATTGTTCGCTCATCCATACTGCTGATCTGATTGGACCCAAAATTCGACCAGAGAGGAACATCCTAACCCTTTGATCAGTAACCTTTCTTCCATTAAATTGGAGCCTTGCAGTAATTTTTTTTTTACCCATAACATTCTACGCAGTCAACTGATCCAATTGTCAGGATCAGTAGTGAAGATATGGGGTGCCTCCACCCTTGGTGTGGCTCATAAAATCAACAGTCTGTATAACGAAACTGTGGATACACATGTACAGAACAGGGGCATCAACAAATTGCATTTGTTAAGGTTCAGGACCCATGTAATTCCTAGGTAAAGGAAGAAAGTTTGACAGCTAACAAACTGGCTATTCCTGGGCTGTGGGTAGCCAGTGAGACATTTCAAAATAACTGATTGATCCAAGGGGAGTTCTTTCGTCTCGAAATTCAATAATAATCACTACTTCAAGTGGTTCTTTTGGGCGTTCATAACCATTGTTGATTAACACTTTCTGTAGAACTTGGAAATGCATAGCCTTTACCTTTTGTATTCTGAGGGTGTACTCTGTAAATTTCAGGCATTTGTAAAATTTTGCTTGTAATTGATTAAAAGTATAAAACAAAATGCATTGACGCTTCCTCCAGAGAAGGGCATTGGAAATTAGGCTCCATATTTTCCATAAACTAAGAACACAACTGTAAAAAGTTTTGTACTGTAGCAAGGTTAAAAACTATGGCAAAGAATTTTGCATGAATATATAAGAGTTGATAACATGGAAAAAGAATCCGAATATAAAAAGACAACAAGATAGACAGGCAACCTTGGCATCTTCAAACGTTGACATATAACCAAAGGATATCCTAACAGCTCCTGTTGGTTTCCCATGTAATATGTCATTATCATCCCAGCAAACATGACCAGCCTGACTTCAGAAAGAGTGCAATTCATAAGCATATAGTTGAAGTGATATTAAGAAGAAGAATAATACCATTCAGTATGTCGTCATGAGAATATGTTTGGAATGTGACAGTATGCAAAACACCATGGAAGAGCAGGAGGTACCTCGACGTTCAAAAGAAGATCGGAGTGAGATAAACTGAGATATTTTGAGCATGCACCCGGGTTGCAAAAGCATCCTGTCTATAGAAAAATCATTGAAGAATTAGAAAGCACAATGTCATTATATTATATGTTGCTGCCTTTTCCATTGAATTCTCTTTTTTCTTCTGTCCTCATTCATTCAAGTCCTTTTTTAATATGAATACAAGCCAGGAATTGGAACAATAGGTATGGAAACATTTTAAGTGTATGTTACTAAAGTGTAAACAAATCTTAATTATAAGTAAAGATATGAATAATCATAATATGTATAAATTGGGTGGGGGGGAGGGGTGATATTGAGCAACTCCATGTATATGACATGGTACATGTTTTAAATACCTATATCTCTCAGTGATAATTTCTACCCAATATGCATGTTGGTTTTCCAATGCGTCCCATCTGATTTTTCGGCAAGAATCCGTAACACGAATTTCTGCTTTCGAAATATAGTTGCTAATAATTTGGAATAATGCTGGTTAACATTCAAGTATTTAAAAAATAAAAAAATAAAAATAAACAGAGAGAATCATGACAAAAGGTTGAGGGTAAAGAAATCCCATGAAGCCCGAGATACTCTGAAACTTATCCACTCAATTATGAATATATTATTTGTTTTCTAATAGACGAGAAGATTCGCATGGAGAGATTTTTCTTTTCTTTTTCCACTCTGAAAGTGAGGAGAGTTTAGCAAATTCTAAAAGCTTTAATTAAGAAGTAGTGCTAACCTGAGTTTTTAAACATAGTTGTTATACCTAGGTGTTGAGGTATGTTGATACCTCAATAAAATGGAACCCCTGAGCTTGGATACTTGGTTCCACTAACAACCGTAGCAAGAACAGGGACCAGCAACTTTATCACATAACTGTAAACTGTCAGAAGATGTTGATCATAGAAAAACCTCAATAGTTTACCAATAAACTCAAGCAAGTTTCTATCTCCACAGGTGAGTGAAGTAAGCTCCAGATACCAAAGCAATAATTTGTGTCCCAAGTTTCCCTCCTACTTCCAAAGTTTACTGAAATTTTGACACAGGTACTTTCCTGTGAGATGAAAGATTTGAGTCAAGATTACCATGGTGACATCAATGATAATATGTTTCTCTAGTTGTGCACCCTTCAATGCCTTAGCTCATCCGTAACCTTTCCACTCTCCTCCTAAACATATTCCCCTTATTGAGCCGCATTCACTAAATGATGGAAAATCATGGGTTTAAACATAACTAACAATTTTAATTACCCAGTCCAAAGTAAATTGTTGTGAGGTTAGTCAAACAGCCTAGAATACAACGAGAAGAAAACATAAGAGAAGATGGAGTTGCCATTACATTGTCAGCTGTATTGAACACTACATGTGACGAAACTAGGTTAACATCCAAATCTAAGATTTTGTTGTCAATTGTTTTCCCAGAGCATGTAAACAGGAGTGCATTCAGGTTTGGGAGCAGGGTGGAGTCAGAGACTCAGAGATGCCCAAGCAGCAGCAGTGAGATTCTGAATTGGAAGGAGCAGCAGAGGTGGCCTCTTAGGCAGGTAGAAGGTTCCTACAAAACTACAACGAAGTCCTAAGGTACCATCCTCATCAATTGGAATGTCCCGGGAAGCACGCTGACCCATTATAATGCAATTTTGTGGACTTCCAGCAAGGAGACAGTCACTGGAAGTACCATCGTATTATATCCAAATTTACATCCATCTTGGAGGATAGGACTGTTTTCTTCTTGCATCCCTAGGACGGCAAATGTGTAATCCGATTCTGTTGCTAAAGACAGTTATGAGAGGGTCACCCGAAACTGGCTAGCAGTTTGTTTTTTTTTTTCTTAAATTGACCAGTCTTTTATTGATAATAATGAGCATAAAAGACCTTATTTAAAGAAAATTTAAATCCCACCTAGAATCAACCCATCGTTTGGACCTAAATCCTTTAAGCATGCACTCCACCCAATTACATAAACTGGCTCCTTGTTTCCACTCTGATGATGCATTTCCCTTTTGGTTTTTAATAAAGTTTCCATTATCTTTCAAAAAGAAAAAAAAAACGTGTTGACCCATCTTTGTGTCACATGAAGGTTAATCACCAGTCAACCCTTATAATCAAAAACATCAGCACCAAGATCTAACCTAGATCGAACATAATGGTAGTTTATGGATTGACCATGCTTCACATAAAGAATACTGCTAGAGGAAAGGTATCACCCTAATCAATCATGAAAGGGAACCAGTCAAACCTCAATATTATGCTATGACCAACAAGGCATCAAGATCTGAGTCATTCTTGCTTATTTAAAACATAAAAGTAGATATTATAAAGCAATTAATGATTTGCTAAAATGACCTTCAAATGAAGTACCAATTAAAATAAAATTAAAAAATAATAATAATAATTTAAAATTTAAAAAAAAAAAAAACAAAACTTAAACAGGAGGAACTAGCATTTCCTAATAATTACCCGCAGTTGTATCCCCGATAAAGAAGCTAATTTTTCCACCTCGCGATAGCCAAACCAAGAGCCATCCGATCTTTTCAAATTGAATGCAATTGTAGGACTGATGTCACGAGATAATACCTTTAAGGAGAAAATTTTCAACACATCACAAGTTTATCATTGGGCAAAGAGTATAGAAGAAACTAAAAAACTACAACAAAAGCATAGAATAAATAAAAGATATATAGAAGCATATGCACAAGATATTTTAGCCATTTGCATCAAGCTCAAATTTCTTGCATGCATGCTCCTCTAGAAGCACACATCATAATAATAGGTCAAGATTTATTAGTACTATGCTCAATCAAATGGAAGATCTTCTCGCTTACTATGGATTAACATGCTACCTCCTTTGAACTCGAAATCCACTACTAAAATTGCAATGGGAATAACATTTAGTCCGCCAGTGACTATTTCAACTGCCTCAGTTCAACCTATCTTTCTTTGATAAAGATTGATATGCTCCTACTCTTGTAAAATTTAAAAAAAAAAGGACTAACAAGGTCAGCCACCTAGCCAACCTTTATAATGTCACTGTCTAGATAAATCTCCCATTCTGAAATATGGAATGTATAAAAAACTTATACAAGATTTAGTCAACCCAAATACAGCTTTGCAAACGGTCATTCAAGCGACCTGGCATGTGTGAAGCATTGATGTAGGACCAATGCATGAAATGAGTAACATGTGAGATCAAATAGCCGAATTAAGATATTTAATAAAAAACACAAACATCGCTATAATCATCACAAATATCATGAAAATCAAAAGAAAACTATGCATAATCCTATCCTAAGCTACCAACATCGTAACTCAAGATCATTAAAATAAAAAGAAACTAGGATCTAATGGATGTAGGGACATCCAATTAGAGTAGGATATAGTCTATTTCAAAATAGGAAACCTAATACGACCTAGAGTAAAAATTAGGATTTTGGTAATTTGATAAAGTAGGAAATCTAGGTTTAGAGTTAGGGTTTTAGGGATGGAAGAAAGAGATTTTGATATAATGATGGTGGGAAACCAAAAAGGGCAGGTGGGTTTCACACGTGTGGCCGTATAGACACACGTGTGATGTGGGAGGATGAGTTTAGGTCAGTTAGGGTTTGGATTGGGGATGGGTATGGAAAAGTTGGGTTTAGGAGAAAATGAAGATTTAGGATGGGAGAATTAAGAATCTGAAGAAAATACCTGGAAGGGAAGAAAAGAGAAGACAGTTTGGGGATAAATGGAAACCTCGAACCTCCGTTGATGAAGATTATCCTCGCACCAATCTTCCTTCCAAATCGTATGAAAGTATCTTCAAATCGCATGAAGGTGGGAAAAGAAAGCAAGAGCTTTTCTCCTTTTTTATCACGAAATTCAATGAAGGAGAGGTCACACGCCCTCCTCTTTTATAGATCCAAGAAGTTTCAAAATTTACAAAAATCCCCGTCTTGTGAACTTTAATGAAAATAGTCATAGTCTAAATAAAATCAACTAAAAGACTCATAATGTGTCCAAATATAAAATAATCAAAAACTAAATCCTAAAATATGATAACGTCTAAAACTGATGTGGATGATCAACGATCGATGGCCCGATTATGTGATCCATGTGATCCAAAGATCCGATCGTCGCGTCCCTCCGATCTAACCGTCTAAATCACTCCATAAAGTAGCCCATGTGCATCTTCCCAGTGTGGGGTCTCCCAGATGCTTGCACATGCACATAGGGTCATCAGCACGATCATGGGTACTCGTCTAGCCACAGGGAAATCAACGCGGCCGGCCTCCTCTGATATGTACGTAAGGGTGTACGTGACGTGATGTCCACATCAAGCATCCAAGACATGCATCAAGTGAGCCAATCCTGGACCTAGCTAAAAATTCAAACCAATTGACAAAGATAATGATGAACTGTCTGAAAAGAACTTCCAATCCACATCCAACATACATGTGTGACCCGCTTAGTGAGTCGACCAGCCTAAGTTGTTGTCAATCATCTAAAGGAATGAGCCATCCAATGCATAACAAGATGTCCTACACATGCCAAGTTGGCACAAGTGGTTAAATGTAGAGGTGCAAGCAGAGAGGTGCGCATGGCTTAACAAAAATCCTTAAATACATGCACACCCACATAAATGCACATAAAATGGCTCTAGGAAGTAGATGTTCACCACTTGGGTTTCACAGATGGCTCAAAGAAAGATGATTTGTTTTATGGACAAAAATGTTGGGATCTAGTTATGAGAGGCAAAGTTTTCCAAGGAAAAGCTAACCCAGATGGATCAACTAACAAGTATAAAGTCAAACTTGTTGCAAAAGGCTATGCTAAAAAAGAAACCATTGGCTACTTTGAAGCCTTTGCACCTGTGGCTTGAATCAAATCCATTCAATTGTGGATATCTTGACTGCAAATCTGGATTTTGAATTGCACAGTATGTGAAGCCCATGTTTCTCAACAGCAATCTCCATGAAGAAATTTATGAAACAACCTAAAGGCCACATTGTTGAAGGATAAGAAAACAGTGTGTATTTCTTTAGTCTTTAAATGTGCTGAAGCAGGAACTGCATGTGTGAATTGTGATACAAACAGTTCAAAACCAGCTTATAGAGCATTTGGTTTACTACAATTCTCAGATATCAATGAATCTTTACAAGTCTTGGGGAGGTTTATATTGGTGTCATCCTTGTATTTGTAGTGATATCTTATTAGCTAGAAATTACATTTTAGACTCATGGACGAAGTGAAGAACTAGTTGTGAAAGAGTTTTGACATCAAGCACAAAGGACAAGCAAGTTGTATAGTTAGGCCGAATATGGTTGGCTACACTTGAACAAAATCATTGCCTTGTCCCAACAGCACTGAAAGTTAGTTGAGACTCAATGGCAAGTATTGCACCCTAGTTGTTACAATAATTAGAGCTTTGTCCAAAACAAAATCTCACAAAAGAAAAATGCAAGATGTACCTTAGGCAAATGCATAGCAAGCCACATGTACACAGTGGCTTGTATTCAGCCCAGCATAGCATATGTTGTTGGTTTAGAGAGTAAATATGCCAACAACCTAGGCGCGGAAAATTAGCAAGTTGTTCAAAGGATTATTAAATGTTTGTGTAAATTAGTGGAAAGAAAGATGGAACAGAGAAGAAGAAAAAGAGAGGAGAATGCAGAGAGAGGGGAAAGGGCTGAAGTTAGGGTTCACAATATCGATATCGACATATCACCAATACCAAGAAAAATGGGGAAACATTGGGGAAACATGTAGAAAACAGTGGGCTTTTAGAGTGAAACTTCAGGACATGCTAAAATACACATTTGCATATTTAGGAAAAAAAACACTTACAAAAAGAATGCATACATAATAAGTTTCCATTTAATGGGTGCCTAAAAGCATATGTTGTCGTAAGAAATTAGTTCAGTAATAACCAAAATGAGTTTACATAATACAAATACATGTATCATACAATAACTAAGACATGTAAAAGTAAATGAACCAAAGAAACATACCTATCTAGCCATCCATCCAACCATCCCATTCATCCAACCATCCATCCAACCATCCATACATATACACACATACAAACATGCATTTCATCATACAACCATGTGCCCATAAAAAAAAAAAAAAAAAAAAAAAAAATTGAAATGGAAATTTCCTTTTAAAAACAGATTTTTGTTGAGCTGAATACATTAGCAATATTATCAAAATATCGCTGATACAATAGCAATACAAATGACACTCGGAATTTACATAGTTGAGAATATTGGTGATACATTGGTAATATCGATACGTTGGCTATACAAGCGACACCTAGAATTTACACAGTCGAAAATATTGGCGATGACAATACATCAACGATACTTAGAGATATATCACCGATACCTGGAATTTCTTATACTACCAGTATTATCGATATCGCCAAGCTTGGAGATAAGGATAATATCAGGAATGGTCTACACAATACCTACACCAAAACAACCCATCTAAGTGGACCTATACAAGCCCATATAACATTCGTTAACACTCCCCCTCAAGCTCGAGCATAGATATTATCTATGCCATGCTTGAAATATGTGTAGCCTAAGTGGAGTGAAGAGCCTTGGTGAACACATCAACAAGTTGATCTTGATATCCAACATATGGAGTAGAGATTTCACCACTGAAAACTTTCTCAAGTATGAAGTGATAGTTGACTTCGATGTGTTTAGTTCTTTTATGATAGACTGGATTGTTTTCTATATGTGAAGCAGCTTGATAGTCAGAAAATAACCGCATAGGTAGGTACACTATAAATCCCATTTCTTACAACAAAATTTCTTGATCCAGATCAACTCACAGGACGCATTAATCATTACTTTGTATTATGCTTTGGCACTCGATTAGGCTACCACACTATTTCTTGCTCCTTCATGTGACTAGATTTCCTCCCACAAACGTACAATATTTAGTAATGGATCGTCTACCTACTAAGGAACCTGCCGAATCAACATCTTAATATCTTATGATCCGAGGATGACAATTTTGTTTATTGAACTGTTGCTCCTTTGAGGTAACACAAAATTTGAATAACTGCTTCCATGTGAGGTACTTTTGGATAACTCATGAATTGGCTTACCATGCTCCCTGCATAAGATATGTCTAATCGAGTAATAGTTAAGTAGGTTTTTCAACCAATTTTTTGTAACTCCTCGGATCCCCCACTGCATCTCCTTGCTCACACTACAATCTGGTGATGAGCATGACGTCTAATTTAGGATTCCTATTTCAGATAAAAAACTGCCTAAAAGCTTATGACGTAATCATTGGAATTATTAGACCAAAACACAAACACTTCTAAATTAAACTGATTTTGCACTTCCACGTGGAAAGTCTTAAAAATAGAAAACAAAGCAAGTCTATCTTTCATTAAATAGGTTCTAAGGAATGCAATGAATTTCTCCCACACCTTTCAAACAAATAGGCAATTGATGAACAAGTGATCCACTATCTTCACTCCCGTTAAACATATCACACAACAATTGAGAATTGCAAGTGATCGTTTCTGAAGGTTATCAATTGTGAGGATTCTATTTCTGTCCACCAATCAAGAAAATGCCGACACATTAGAAGCATCAACTGACCAAATCAAGTATAGTCGACCACTACTTTCTTCCATAGGGGAGGATCTCAACAGCTTATAGAAAGTAGACAAAGAACCACCCTAATTTATCCAAGGCCCACACCATATAGTTTTTCTCACCATCAGGCGATTTAAGACAATGAAGATGTTTTGGAAGCCGAACAAAGTCCTCCACTTCTTCCGATAAATTTCTTCGATAAAGAGGAGACCAAACCACAGCATCAACCATGAGTGAGGTGCGAAGATCAATGATCACCTCCAAATCCACTGCAACCTTGGCTAGCCTCGAAAATGTAGAGAGGAGCAAGCGCTTCCCAACAATGTTTTAAATATTGACGATATTGGCCGATATATCCCACGATATATCTTGTATCCCACATGTGCGATACGAAACTTTCAAGTAGTGTGATATATCTCACATGTTCGATTCGATGAGCATTTTCAATTTTCGATCTTTTTTTTTTTTGTAAATCATGTTAAATCATCATCAAATTGTTACATGGTTTTTCATGTTTTGCATGAAAAAGCATGGATTGGGAGCTTCAATTTTGAGATTTGGAGGAGATGGGCCAAGTTGCCGAAAGTTGAAAAAATCAAAATTTCCCACTTGCTTGCAAATCAATTGCAATCCTTGTGTCCAAACATGAAATCAAATATGTATGTAACATAATCTAGTGATTCTTCTTTTTCTTTTAAATGTATTGCTTGTATTTCCAAACGTCTTCTTATATTTATAAATTATATGAATGAACTTTGAATATACTTGCATCAATTCAGTTAGACAACACATAAATTAGGACCCCATAGAAAGAAGACCTATTATGTGCACTTATTTTTAATAATTTTTTGATTTATAAGTGTGTTGATGTGTTTTTTAACAATCACTAAAGTTTCATTAAAAAAATCGACCAATTTCCCCTTGTTTCCAACAACAACGATACATTACGCGATACAACTGATATATCCCATGCGATAACCGATACGTATCTGTATCCCAAAGGTGCGATACGTAACACGATAATGATATTTTGAACATTGCTCCCCAATACACAAACCCTTTGAGAAATGAATCATTTTCCCATCACTCCAGGAGAAGTGGATCCCCTCTTTAAACTTGTTCACTAAACACATGACCCCCCTCTACAACCCCAACTCCTTGTGAAGAAACGATTCCTTCACCTAGCATCACCCACACTGAACTCCATATTTATAAACAATAACCTCTCTAAACAACCTTCCTTCCTCCATGACCACTTTCCTAGCAAAGCTTGATTCATTTGCTCCATATTCTTCACTACAGTTCCTCCCTCCCTGTATGGTTTGCACACCTCCTCCCATTTCAAACAATGGTATTCATGCTTTTTCTGAGTGCCTTGCCACAAGTAATGTCTTCTTAACTTGTCCAACCTTTCGAAGATCAAAGTTAGGCACTTGAAAAGGGGAATCAAATATATTGGAAGATTTAACAAGGCAGCCTTGATCGATGTCAACCTACCCCAAATAGTAGATGCCTACCCCTACACCTTGACAACTTCCTGTCAACCTTTTCGATGACCTTGCCTCATAGATGTTTGGCAGGCTTGCCAATACAAAAGGGAAGCCCAAGATACGTCAACAAAGGCGATCCTATATTGCACCCAAAAACCTTTGCCAAAATGTGGCTCTTTGTTAGTAAAGTAGACATCAACATTTCACACTTCAAAACATCTTACCAACTTTCTTAGGTTATCTACCATCTCAACCTTTACATCATGTAAAAGGATGGTACCATCAGTGAACTGAAAAAGGAATATCAGAGACGATACACCCCACTCCCACCCCCCGCGCGCGCATGCGAAAACCTCTAATCAATCAAATATATTAATCGTTGTCTAACATCTTGCTTAGCGATTCAGATACAACTACGGAAAGGAAAGGAGAGAGCTAGTCCCGTTCACTTAGGCCTCTCGACGCCAGGAAGAAACCTTTGGTGAATCGTTTACTAGCACCAAGAACCTCGCTGAACTAAGACACTCTTTCATCCATCTTTGACCGCAACCTAATCTCCCCAACATATAGTTAAGGAAACCCCAATCTATATGGTCGTACGCCTTTCAATGTTCAGATTGCAAACAATCCCCTTCTTCCTTTCCCTGTACCTCAAATCCAAACACTGATGGGTCATAAGTGCGTTGTCTAAAATTTGCCTTCGCCCCACAAGCGTGCCTTGGGATTCAATAATATCTTGTCTAAATCTTCTCAAGATCTTGTAGCTAAGATTTTTATGAGAATTTTGTATGGGCCTCCAATCAAACGAATAGGACAAAAATCACACAAATATTCCCCTCATCAATTTTCAAAATGATAGCTATGAATGAAGCCCCCAACTCCCACGAAAGACGAACCCTCTCCCAAAATACGACTAGAAACCTAAACAAATCATCCTTCACTAGATCCCAAAAGGTCTGGAAGAATGCCAAAAGAAAGCCATCTAAGCCCGAAGCTTTATCTCACCCAAAGAATACACCACCGCTTTAACATCTTCCGCTAGTAAAGGTTTCTCAAGGCCACACACATCCAACGTAGACATCTGATTAAAAGATAGATTGTCAAACTTTTCATGTAATTACACGATATCATTGCAAATTTGATGTTTATCCTCTATCCTCCTTCCTTTCAACATGACGCTATGAATCCCATTTTTCCTAGCACGGGCACTTGCGATGGTGTGGAAGAACTTCATATTTTTGTCCCCTTATAGTCACATTGTGTGCAACCTCTGCCTCCATTTGATCTTTTCTAGTAGTAGCTCATGTAGTCATGGGAAAGATTGATCCACACATCCCCTCTTCATCCGACAACTCACTACCCTCCATCACATCTATAGCTTGAATATTCTGCAAAATGGCCTCAACTTCTACTTCCCTTTTCCCCCAAAACCTTCCTTTTCCAATCATTTATCTTTCCTTTTAGAAGTTTTAACTTCATATGTAATTTAAAACTTATGAAACCTTCAACGTGCAATGAATTCCACTATTATTTCACCAAATTCAAAAAGCCTTCAACCTTGAGCGACATCAACTCAAACCCGAAAGGCTTACGCCCTCCTTGTCCACTTCCAAGAGAATTAGACATTGGTCGGAGACAGGTTTTGGGAGTTCTCTTCGCCACACGAGAAGGTGACTATTGACCCAATTCGATGAAACCAAAAACAAATTGAGCTTCAACAATGCAACCCTTACTTTCACATTGCTCCAAGTATACTTAACAAAAATCCTGCACACTTGTAGTTATTCAACCACCATTTGATTTTTCAATGTGAATTTGACTGTGTTGAAATATCCCCCCACTACCCATAGAACCTACAACCTATTCGAACCAAGCCAAGCTCCTCCCAAAATGCCGACCCAAGAGCAACCAAATTCGGCCCATAAACGAAAGTCCCCCATCCCATTTCTCTTTCACTCCCCAAACAAAATTGACAAGTTGGTTGTCCACTTATTACAACTTTCTCCTATAACTTCACTAGCTAAGCTTTAGCTCTTCAACATAGATCATTGATCTGAACTTATTTCTCCTAGCTACACAAACCCCTGACATTCCAACTAAGCAGCTTCATTAAAGCACCAATCGAACCCCTTTGCCCTTTTCCCCACTTTTGGAGGAAGCAACTAAACCCTAATTAATAGAAGATTCGAGCCTATCTAAAACCATAATAGAGACCCCCCCACCACTTTTTAACGACCTCATTCCTCCACAAACTAGAATAGGGTTTTATAATCGTCATCAGAGTCATCGAACGACACACCAATCCTCCCCTCCTGGTCAATCGCCTCCTTTATCCACTTCCATTCACCAATGGGACATGCGCTCCCTTGCTCTCTATCAAGGAATTGATGCCCCTCACCAACAAGTCCTAACTACTGCACAAAACCACCCCCTTGCTTCTAACTTCTTGAATTGAGGGAATGTCAAGTGTAAAAAATGGATCAGCAACACCATCGAATCCCTAACCTTATAGCTTTGGAGATTGAGCTTCCTGGAGACTCTTCTTCATGCAACACCAATGCCAAGGCTTGTTCCTCCAACGCATCTTCAATAGTAATAATGGGACGCGGAATCATCTCCGTTGAAGGAGAAGAGAGATCCCTACTGTCAGGGGAAGGATCCATTGTCAATGATGGAAGAACAAACCTCTCGTCTCCTCTCACACATAGAGAAGAGGTCAAAAGGTCGAGAGGCACTTGATATAAACCCAAAATCACTTCACATGAGCAAGGAGGGTTAAAGATTATCTCACGTGTCTCCAAATTTAAAAGTTCCACATGCATGGGAAGAAGCATATGCATCAGGAAAGCAACCTCCTCCCCATCTAGGACACGCTGTGGAGATTCCAACATAGACATGACATAGACCCAATCCAAACCAGCATCGATCCAAAATGTAGCCCCAATTGCATGGACTCCGAGCCTGACACCATCCCATGAACCTATCACCTAAGCCTGCCCTCTTCCCCCACATATCTCCTACACCTTCCTTGTAATCGAACGTGCTGCTAACCTAAAGCAATGCCTCGGCGCTTTGATCGCACAAGCAACACGTGTCCTACACCCCAGTGGGTCGCCCCACATCTCATCCAACCGACAAGACAAACACTGTCATCTCTTGTTTTTCCACTGACATGTTGTTATGTGTTGACCTAATAGACGCTTCAACTTCACCAACCACCGAAACACCTCTCATTTGTTACTACGTTGATGTAAAACGTATCACAGAGATATTCCCAACATGGTTGAGCCACAAGGAGATGGACCGTGAATTGACCATAACTTTTGATCCGGGTATCGTTACGAGGTGTACAACCTATCAATCTTTACTGAAACGGGCCATTTGAGGTGAACCGACCCACAAAGTGGGTGGCATCTGTCCGTTTCATCAGAAAACGCACGCTTTTAGCTCAAAAACGAATTTTTAGGAAAATTTTACTATTTTTGGTAATTCCGATTTTTTAATATTTTTAGAGTTTTAGATTTTCTTTCCTTTTAGAAATAACTTTTAGTTATACTAGGACTCTTCTAGAGAAAGTTTATTTGTAATTTTTATTTTTAGAAATTAGGCCTTAGAAGAGTTTTATTAGAATTAGGATTTGTGTTAGGGTTAGAATTTTGCTATTTTTGGTAATTAAGAATTTTAGTTTATTTTTTTCTATATTAATGGTGTAAGGAGACACATTAGAGAATCATCAATTATTCAGCAATTAATTTTGAATTTTATTAGAGTTTATTCCTATTCTCTTGCTTTCTTTCCTCGTGGATTCGAGAAGTCTCTGTGAGGAGTCCAGAGAAGCTTCGTGGATTCGGAGTAGTTATCCTTGAGGAAGACGGTGATCGACCTCATCACGTTCATCCCTGCGTCAGTTTGGTATCAGAGCGAGGATTCCCCTCGGGCCGATGGCAAATAATGAAGGTATGAATCAAAATCTTGTGGACGATGATCCAGGGATTCGTTATCTTTTGGAAAGAATGGAAGCTTTCCACCGGGAGAGTCAGTTGACCATACAAGGGCAGCAGGCAACCCTCAACCGTATTGCGGATGCGCTAATTCTGCCCCGAGCTCGAAGTGATGCTCAACCACCTATGGCCATTGTACGACACAATCGCAATTTCTGCATGGCACCATCAGATGATGGTAAATCACAGGCCACCACTTCGATTATGAAGAAGCCGTTATACATGCCAAAGGTAGAGATAGAATTACAGAGAGACAACATCTTTCGAACAAGGTGCACTACATACAAAAAAGTCTGCAATGTGATCATCGATGTAAGGAGCGATAAGAATTTCGTGTCAAAAATAATGGTGGAGAAGCTACAACTGAAAACAGAAAGACACCCATCTCCATACACGATTGGATGGATCAAGGAGATCAACAAAACAGAGGTAACTGAATGATGTCGTATATCTTTTTCCATTGGTAAATATTATAATGATGAAGTAATGTGTGACGTGGTCGACATGGAAGCTTATCACATGTTACTTGGTCAACCCTGGCAAAATAATATTAATGCTACACATAGGGATCGAGATAACTTATTTATCTTCTTTATTAAAGATGGCAAAAAGATTATCCTCGCTCCTATGGGAAGGGAGAACCAACCCAAGACTTCTAAAGTTGAGGAACAGTCTCTCACAACTGAACAAGCTTTTGTTAAACAATCTGAGGAAACAAGATATATATATCCATTAGTTGAAAAGAAAGAATATATGGAGCCTGTGAATATCTCAAAAGATTTGAAGCCGATGTTACAGGAGTTCAAGGAGATTGTGCTCGATGAACCCTCCAATAAATTGCCTCCCATACAAGATATACAAAATCACGTTGATCCCGTCTCAGGGGCAAGTCCGCCTAATTGCCCACATTATCAAAAAAAATATGAGATCTTAAAGACGGATGTGAAGGAACTGACCAATATTAGTCAAATCAAGGAAAGCATGAGTACATGTATTGTGTCAAATGTGGAGGAACTGATCAATATTAGTCAAGTCACAGAAAGCATGAGTACATGTATTGTGTCAGCTCAAGAGTTTAATGTCAAGTACGAAAAAAGGGATAATGAGCATCGGCGTCAGAAGTTATCTTAGACTCATGTGTCAAGTCTCTTGCGTAACTCGAGGACGAGTTTTTTTCAAGTGGAGGGGTCTGATGTAGAACGTGTCACAGAGATATTCCCAGCATGGTTGAGCCACAAGGAGATGGACCGTGAATTGACCATAACTTTTGATCCGGGTATCGTTACGGGGCGTACAACCTATCAATCTTTACTGAAACGGGTCATTTGAGGTGAACCGACCCACAAAGTGGGTCGCATCTGTCCGTTTCATCAGAAAACGTGCGCTTTCAACTCAAAAACGAATTTTTAGGAAAATTTTACTATTTTTAGTAATTTCAATTTTTTAATATTTTTAGAGTTTTAGATTTTCTTTCCTTTTAGAAATAACTTTTAGTTATACTAGGACTCTTCTAGAGAAAGTTTATTTGTAATTTTTATTTTTAGAAATTAGGCCTTAGAAGAGTTTTATTAGAATTAGGATTTGTGTTAGAGTTAGAATTTTGCTATTTTTGGTAATTAAGAATTTTAGTTTATTTTTTTTCTATATTAATGGTGTAAGGAGACACATTAGAGAATCATCAATTATTCAGCAATTAATTTTGAATTTTATTAGAGTTTATTCCTATTCTCTTGCTTTCTTTCCTCGTGGATTCGAGAAGTCTCTGTGAGGAGTCCAGAGAAGCTTCGTGGATGCGGAGTAGTTATCCTTGAGGAAGACGGTGATCGACCTCATCACGTTCATCCCTGCATCACACGTAGGGGCACCTTGGTTTGGTGCTATGTCGAAGTAGCCGAATTGTGCTCCTTCACCTCCCTCTCACACTTCTTTGCACCCACTTTCTTTCCTTCATCTTCGCCACACCCTCAACAAGCACTGATCCTTCTCTTCCCCTTTCCTTACCTGCTCAATCCTTACCAACAATTTTGCCTCCCCAACTACAATGGACACTATCCATAATGGTTTCCCTCTTCTCCTTCCTCACTAAGATTCTCACCATCCTCATTTCAACACAAGCTTTCGTCATAAGGTCGCAGAACCTTCTCGATGTAAGACCCTACGTAGCAAACACGTTAAAGAACTAGAGCTCAAGAGGCAAAACCCTAACTAGGATTTAGATATCCAACATTTCGAACACTGACCTTTCAAACCACTTGCACAAAGCTTCCATCAAACCATTGTTGAGCACAACTCTAACAGGGAGGATTCTGTCCAAACTCACTCATGGTCTCAAATAGATCTACACTTCATGATCATTTATAATGCAAGGGCATTTTTAAACTGGGCTTAAGTGGGGTGGCCTGTGGGATGCAAGAGCACAATCAAGGTGGGTTGCCTGCAGAACCCTTGTGATTTGGGGCCCATGTGAGGCATGTGGCTTGTATGAAGTGGAACCCGTGTGATTTGGGGCCCACGAAGGGGCAAAACCCATGAATTTGGGGCCCACGAGGAGGGTTTGGCCGAGGACCTAACCCATGGATGTGGGGCCTGGGCTATAAGATAAAGGAATTAATTCGCCATGCTCTATCAGTTCGAGCTTTTAGAGCAACTGGTTAATTGTCTTGTATCAATTTAGATGCTTTAAGATACAGTCATTATTCTCCAAGCTGCAAAAGAAGCTAGTCGAACACTCACCTCAACCACCAACACACTGATTAAGAAATCCAAGCACCTTTTGGAGTTTATCAAAGGAGGAGAGTTGCCCTAATTTCTTAAACGCTAGGTGATCATTACATAAGAGCCCATTAGGCCCAATTCGAGTTCCTAGCCACGTTGAAGACCGCACATGCATGATTGTGCATCTTTGAAGACCCCACACCGGGAAGATGCATGTGGGTTGCTTAGTTGAGAGTATTGGACCGTTGGATCCATTTATCGGACCATTGGATTTCAAATCGAACTATTGGATTTCATAAGATGGCCATCTCGAACGTCGGACCATTTCATGGTTGGGTCGTCTTGATCGTGGATTTCGCGTCTTAAGGGTGTTTTTTTGTAAAACCGCCCCAAATAGAGTATGTAAGGCTTGGACGTGTGACACCTAGGGCATTATTGGCTATTAAATGAAATTTCTTCTTGCTTTGTTTTAGAGCAAAATTCCTCCTTGGATTGAAGTTTAGTGTGAAGTCGTGAAGTGATTCCACTTATGTTTTTTCTTTTATTCTCTTTCCAGGTAATCTTATTTTTGTTTTCTTCTCTTCTCATCTTTTTTTGCACTTTCTTTTGTTTCTAACCAAAGACTATCACCACCATCACCCTAGCCGTCCAGACCACTCCCAAGTCGTCACCCCACCCAACCATACGAACAACCAAGTCCGTATGACTATACGGATATAAGAGCATAATTCTAGCTTAGACTATCCATCCTACATCAAATTTTGGTACAAGAGCATAGGTTTAGCATAGGGTTTAGTATGGCCCTCAAATTAGAATTGGACTTTCATGTTGCATTTAGAGTGTAGGGTTTTCATATTACTATGTCTAGGATTAGCAGTCCTCCCATTCTCATCACATTACATCTAGAGTCCTTAGTTCTTAGGTTTCCCATTAGATACCCGGTTTATGCTCACATGTATTGGGAGCAGTGTTTTAAATAGTGGTAGCATGTTACGTAGCATTCAACCCTCAATAGCATGTAGCGAAATAGCATAGTGTGTAGCGTAAGCTACACAATACTTCTATTTTTTATTTATTATTATTATTATTATTTTAAGATAAATATGATAAATAGTAAGAAAAAAGCATATATATATGTCACATTCATCATAAATCCACCCATTCACACACCTCAGTGCCACATGGGCCATGCTACAGAAAACAATACGTTTGCACCCATTCACACACCTTAGTGGGCCCCACGTGAGCCATACCATAGAAAACAATGCATAGCCACGGAGATATTGAAAAAGAAATGAAAAAAATGATAAAGAACAAAAAACGGACAGTAACCAGCATTTTAAAAAGGAAAAAATAAGAGAAAAACACTCAAAATAACAAGTTTTTTCACTATACATCGAAAGAAACTCATTGAGGAGAATAAGCATCCCTATTGTTGTCTCAAGATGAGATTCAATTAATGAAAACTCTAAAATTTGAAGCTCCATAGCCGACCGGAACCGAAATTGGGGAAATTTGATTTCTCCTTCATTTCTTCTCCAATGATCATGAAACTGTACCAAATAGACCTCCTTATAGTCTCCAACAATCGGCCAAAGAAGCCCCACCGATGGGCTTTTGGACTGCAAGATTGAAGAGGAAGAGAGGAAGTTGTGTTCAGCGTATGTTTCCAAAGGGTTTTGAATACCATATTCGACTGCTTCTATTTTTTTATTAAGTGACTTTAGTTATGGTGTGAGTTCACCACTACTCATAACAAAAAATAAATAAAAATGCAGCGTAGCGCACGCAACCTGCACTACATGCTACAACCCTTGTAATGCGCTACACGCTACGACCCCTGTAGCGTATGCTACAGGGGATTCGTGCTAAATACGCTACAGGGGATTTATGCTATTTACCACGCTGCGTAGAGCTATGGCAGCGCTACTGAAAACACTGATTGGGCATGGTTTTAGTCTACACCTCACAATGAGTTTAGAATAGTTTAACAAGGCTATCAATGATATAAGCAACTATTTTGCGACTCTTGATGCCCAAAGTAGAGCCAACAACAACTAACTAGTGGAGACCAACACTCACATAATCCAGTTGGAAACTTCCCTCCAGGCGAACCTCAACGATGGGGAAGATGACCAATCTCAAGCGGGAGATCAAGTTGGAGGACGTGGAAGAGACTGTGGCTGAGGTGTTAACCGTGGTAAAAATTGATAGTGGCAGTTGCCTCCGCTAGCACTGTATCTCGTTAGGTTTGAAACTCGTCCCTCACCCTCAGCCCTATCGAGTTTTATGGGTTGATGCATCCTCAACACCAGTTTCTCAACAATGTCTTAGTCCCATTCAGTTTGCTTCCTACAAAGACACTTGGTGTGATGTTTTGCTTATGGACGTAGACCACATCATTTTGGGTAGGGCTGAAAGTTCGGGGGTTCGACCCGACCGACCCAACATTGGGTTGGTCTCGGGCAGGATGTATCAGGTTTGGTCTCAGGCTTGGGCCATACAAATGCCAACCCGATAAAACTTGGGTTGGGCTCGGGTTGAGGTCTTGGGTTGCTCGACCCAACCCGAACACGATCAATATATAAGTTCCTTATAAGATCATCTATGTTGAAGGCACAGGAAATTCAAATGCCGTCGAGTTTCATTGGTCCACGTCATTTCCAATGACTCAAGCTAACAAGATACACCAAATTTCTCTCTCCCCAATAGATTGCTTGATACACGATACAACTTTTAAAGGATTAGTTGTCCTATAATTTAGCTTGTTCGTTTTTTTTAAAAATGTTCTTTATGATAAATAACTGCATATATAATTAAAAAAATTATAGGAAAAGAAAAGAAAACTTGTATTGAAAATATAATAGACTAATGTAATAATGAAAATATTAGCATATATTTACCTGACCAACCCGGCCAACCCGACCCAACCCGTCCGACTTTCAGCCCTAATTTTGGGCAGACCTTGGCTACATGGCCGTGATGTGATACTATTCAGCTATTCGAATACAAGTTCATTTATACATAAAGGTAAGACGATAAAGCTAAATCCTCTTCCGACCATAAGCACGGCGAAGAAGGAAGACGTCAAAAAGGGTGACCCAAAAGATGTGAGGAAGTCCCAACCTAGGTCTCTCCACATAATAAATGCCAAAGAGTATGAAACAGAGACTAAGGCTAATTCAATGGTGTATGCTCTCATGGCAAGAGAGGTCACATCTGAGGTTAGTGTAGTCACCTGAAGTAATTCCGACATTAGAGGAGTTTAGCGATGTTTTCCCTGAGGACCTACCGGATGAGCTTCCACACAATTGGGGACATTCAGCATGCTATAGATCATGTCCATGGGTTGACTCTACCAAACCTTCCTCAATACCGAATGAACCCCGCGGAGCATGCAGAGTTGAAGAAGCAAGTTGATAAGCTTCTTAAAAAAGGGTTCATTCTAGAGAGTTTGAGTCCATGTGTCGTGCCAACCCTCCTCACGCCTAAGAAAGATGGCACTTGGCATATGTGCGTGGACAGTCGGGCCATCAAAAAGATCATGGTCAAGTAACAATTTCCTATACCGCATCTTAACAACATGTTGGATATGATGGTCGATGCCACGATCTTTTCCAATATTGACCTCAAAAGCAGGTATCATCATATACGGATTCACCGAGAAGATGAATGGAAGACAGCGTTTAAAATGAATGATGGGCTATGCGAGTGGTAAGTTGTGCCTTTTGGCTTGACCAACGCTCCGAGTACATTCATGAGAGTGATGACCCAAATGTTGAGGCCCTTTATGGGTAAGTTCCTGGTGGTATATTTTGACGACATCCTCATTTATGGTACCTCCAAGGAACAACACCTCCACCATTTGAGGCAAGTTTCTTGGGTCCTTAGGACAGAGAAATTATATGCCAACCTGAAGAAGTGTTATTTCATGTCTGACAAAGTTATCTTCTTAGGGTTCATTGTTTCCTCTAAGGGCATGTCTGCAAATCCCGAGAAAATCAACGCTATATTAAGTTGGCCTAAACTGCAAAACATTTATGAGGTGCGTAGCTTCCACAATTTAGCAACTTTTTATAGGCAGTTTGTTCGAGGATTTACTTCCACTATGGCTCCCATTACAGATTGCATTTAAAAAAGGAGAGTTCAAATGAAAAAGGTGAATTCAAATGGACTAATGCTACCTCCAAGGTGTTCAAGGAGATTAAGGACAAAATGATTGAGGCTCCTACCATGCGCCTTACTAACTTTTCTAAAATCTTCAAGGTTGTGTGTGACGCATCTGGTGTATGTATAGGTGTAGTACTTAACCAGGAAGGGCACCTTATCGCCTATTTTAGTGAAATGATATTCTACCTATGACCAGTGTTCGAAATATCGATATCGCATTACGTATCGCATCCTTGGGATACAGATACGTATCGGTGATCACACGAGATATATCATTTGTATCGAGTAATTTATCGCACTTTTTGGGAAACATGGGGAAACATAGGAAATGATTGAATTTTTCAATGAAACTTCAAAGATTATTAAAAAAAGATCTCAATGCACACTTTTAAATCATAACATCTCAAAAAGAAGTGCACATAATAGGTTTCCTTTGTATAGGGTCCTAAGCTATGTGTTGTCTAACTAAACTAAAGTAACTATATTCAAATTACATGCATAACATTTGGAGTGTATGTGATTATCATTTCATCAAACACTCCTAAATAGTTTAGAATTAGTCTTAATTGATAGTTGGTTGAAGGGAAATTTTGAAGGAAAAAATTTAATATTTTTATAAATTTTTAATTAAAATTTTTTATTTTTTATTAAAAATGATTTTTATTTTTTGAAAATTGACAAGACTTAAAAAATCAGTAGATCAACCCTCATACATGCTTGATTTGATGATTGAAGTGCAACATTGCAAGCAATTTAGGAGAAATTGGGAAATTTTTGAATTTTCCACAAATTGGATCACCTACACTCAAAATTTTGAAATTAGAGTGTATGTGATTACCATTTAATTAGTCTCAATTGATAGCTGGTCGAAAGAAATTTAAAAAAAAAAAATGGAGAATATGAAGAACTAATGGATATTGAAATCAAAGCTCCAACTCTATGATTTTTCATGCAAAATATGAAGAACCAATAGATTTATAACCATTTGACACTAATTTAACATAATTTCAACAAAAACAAAAAATCGAAAATTGAAAATGTTCACCGAATCAAACATGTGGGATATATTGGCTCTACTTATGAATTTCATATCACACAGGTGAGATATAAGATATATCGTAGGATATATCAGCTGATATCATCGATATTTAAAACATTGCCAATGAAAAGGAATTCTACGCGGTAATGTAATCTATGACATTAGCGACATTTTCTACTAAGACAAGAGTTCGTCTTGTTTTCTGACCACGAGGCCTTGCGATACCTCAACTCCCAAAAGAAATTAAACCCAAGGCATGCCAAGTGAGTTGAGCTTCTCCATGAATATACCTTTGTTTTGAAACATGAGGTCGGGGTCAAGAGAAAACCTATCGATGCCCTTAGTCGTAGAGTGGCGTTACTCCAATCCATGAGCGTGGAAGTCACTGGTTTCGAACAATTGAAAGGAGAGTATTCAGTGTGCCCAAATTTTAAGGAAGTATACATGCCACTTTTAGATGACCAGTTGAGGAGTGATAGTGGGTTTGTCCTTATTGATGAGTTTTTATTTAAAAGCAACAAGACTATGCATTCCCCGTACCTCCCTTCGGGATTTTCTTGTTTGGAAGCTTCATGCCGTAGTAGCCAGTCATTTCGGTAGAGACAAGACTATTGACGTTGCCAATGATAGGTTTTATTCGCCTAGGCTCAAGCGAGAAGTGGCCAAAATCATCGAGCAATGTAGGACTTGTCAATTGGTAAGGCAAAAAAGGCAAAAAACATTGGATTATATACGCCCTTGCCAGTGCCACACGCTTCGTGGCAAGATATTAGTATGGATTTCATGCTTGGGCTACCCAAGACGATCAGAAAGCATGATTCCATCTTTGTGGTGGTGGACCGTTTCTCGAAAATGGACCATTTTCTACTATGTTCCAAAACATCTGACGCCACTAACATTGCCAAGCTTTTCTTTGGAGAAGTGGTTCACTTACATGGTTTGCCATAGACTCGCTTCCATGGTTTTCCATAGACCATTGTGTTTAATAGGGATATGAGATTCATGAGTTATTTTTGGAAGACACTTTGGCATATGATGGTTACAAGACTCCAGTTCTCGTTAGCATACAATCCCCAAACTAACGATCAAACGAAAGTGGTTGATCAAAGCTTAGGAAATTTGTTATGATTATCTTGCAAGTGACCATATTAGGACTTGGGATTCAGTTTTACCAGTTGCATATAATAATTCAGTCAATAGGTCGATAGACATGAGTCCTTTTGAGGTAGCGCATGGTTACAAGCCTCCCATGTCAATCTTCCATAGACCTTCAAAGTCCGCAGATGCATTTGCACAACATATTCATGACTTGAGTGCTGAAATTAAGAAATGGATTAATGTGAGCAATGAAAAGTACAAAATATTTGTTAACACTCATCGCAGGTTTAAAGAATTTCAAGTAAACGATTATGTAATGATTCAGATAAGGCCGGAATGGTATCCCCAAGGGGCCATGAAGAAATTAGAAGCATGTAGTGCAAGACCTTATAAAATATTGAAAAGATTAGGTTGCAATGCGTATATTGTAGATCTTCCACCTAACATGGGAATTTAGTTCTACATTCGATGTGGAAGATCTTGTGTCTTTTGAGGGTCTGGCAAGTCCACCCGATAGCCATTCTCCCGACCCTAACATTGGCCCAGGTGGTGGTTTTTTCAACCTGTCCCATGACCCGTGGCTCTTACCAGACCAGCCTTCTCAGCTTTTACCTCTTTTACCATCCATACCTACCAAAAGAGAAGAGATAGAAGGTATCTTGGATGAACAAGTGATTTCTACCAGACAAGGAAGTTTCCAGAAATATCTTGTCAAGTGAAAGAATAGGCCAGAGTCGGACAGTACATGGATTACAGAGACCAAGCAACAAAGACTAGACTCAAATCTTCTAAAGCGTTATTGCAGTTTTATTTTGCCAGAGGCGAACTCTTCTCGGCTAAGGGGAGTTGACATCAAGCACCTTTTAGAGTTTATCGGAGGAGTAAGCAAGCTGCCCCAGCTTCTTTATGGCTAGGTGATCATTACATGGAGCACGGTGGGCCCAATTCGAGTTACTAGCCACGTTGAAGACCCCACATATGATTGTGCATCTTTGAAGATCCCACACTGGGAAGATGCATGTGGGTTGCTTAGTTGAGAGTACTGGACCATTGAATCGATTGGATACATCTATCGAACTGTTAGATTTCGCACAATGGGTCATCTTGATCGTTAGACCATTTTAATTTTTTAATGGTTAGGTCGTCTTGACCATGGACTCATATTGGACACTAGTTTTACCTATTTTGTTTGGTTAGTTTGATTATTTTGATTTATTTTATGATTTAGTTGATATTATGGGTGTTTTGGACATTTTATAGTATTAAGGGTGTTTTTTGTAAAAACACCCCAAATAGAGCATATAAGGCTTGGACGTGTGAAGCCTAGGTTATTGGTCATTTAATGAAATTTTCTTCTTGCTTTATTTTGGAGAAAAATTTCTCCTGTGATTGGAGTTTGGTGTGAAGCAATGGAATGATTTCAATTATCTTCTTTCTTTTATTCTCTCTCCAGATAATCTTATTTTTGCTTTCTTATCTTCTTATCCTTTTTTCTACTTTCTTTTGTTTCTAACCAAAAGCCATCGCCACCATCACCCTAGCCCTTCCGAACCTAACCCAAACCATCACCCTAGCCATCTGGACCACTCCTAAGCTGTCACCCCCCCCCCCCAACCCGTACGAACAACCTAGGTCATACAATCATATGGATAGCCCTACCCCCCTCCCTCGTCTTGCATCTTCGTTTCCCATCTTCAAGCCCTAATTCCCTAGATTCCCAAACCCTATTATTATATAAACAAACAAAAATAAATAAATAAATAAAATTAAATTTAAAAAAAAAATCTAATTTTCAAAAACCCAAATTCTCGAAAACATAATTCTCAAACCCCAATTCCCAATTCTCAAATCCTAAAACCCTACCCCTAACTTACCCAAACCCTAATAAAACCAAGCGATTTCCTTTGAATTAAGATTTATCACTATGCTAGATGGAAGTTCCACCTTCCACAGGTCCTAATTAACCAATATCCTCTTAAGACATACTGCAAAATTGTCGGTAGTCTTGAACTGGAGCATCCTTTGATGTTGAACTCTTTAACCTTGTGATGGATTAGCTTTATTTTGTGTTTTGATTTCTCTAATTAATCCATTGATTAATTACATTGCATCATTCTAAGTTAGACCATCCGTCCTGCATCACACAAGGATGAATATGCACCTCTGGGCCCTCCTTTGATGCTTCCACCACCTCTCTCATGGCCTCAATTCCCTTCTCCTCTTCTCACATTAATGAACCCCTACCACAACATCACGGGAAGTGTGAGGTCCCCTCAATTCCTGACCCCTACAGCTCCCCTTCAAGACTTCATCTCCCTAGCTAGCTAACCTACCCAGCTGCCCTTCTCCATCATTCTCACCCCTTTGTTGAGGGCAACCCCTTTCACGACCTCCAGTCCATACATGTCCACTACACCGAGAGCTTTTTCCCATCAAATCTTTTGTCATTCAACAATGCAATGGCTTGATTCACCTCTTCGTCCTTTTCATTCTTACAAAAGCAAATCCTTGATGGCTGACCCCCCTTGCTCCGTGGTATCACCGCCTCTATGGTCTTATGTTAGTTCCAAAAACCCTAGAGAAATTATGCCTAGTCCAACCCTCCAGGAAGTTCTCCATGAACAACGTTGGAAACTCCTGCAAGGACCTAAACATGAGATCCTTCCCTCTAGATAATTTTGAGCATTACTTCTTATTGACCTTAAATCACCTTTCCGAGTCTTGGGCTCTTCGTCTACATTCCCATTTGCTTCAAGGACCATCTTTCCCTTACCCTTGTTTGTTCTTTATCCCCTATTCCCAACACCCCCATTCCATCCCTTTAACACCGCCCTTCTCCCCCCATACTCCCCCTCCACCTCCCTTCCCTAAGAAATTCCATTCCCCTGTGTCTCTCTTTCCACCACCCGAGAAACTCTCGCTTCCCCTCTATCTCCAAACACCACGTCCCGTTGCTCTCCCTCGAACCTTCTACTCTGCATGCCTACCTTGGAAGGCTCCAAGAAGATCCTCTGTTGAATCCCTTGTGTCCTCTAACGAGATCTACCTCATCCATTCTCGCCCTCAACTTCATGTTCACCTTCGATCTTGCATTCTCGAATGACCATATCATGCAATATTTTGAAATACCACAAGATATCATCATGATTCCTTTATAAAGTTCCCCAATAAGGTCAATACATGTGATATGAATCAACAATATCAAGCCAACACTAGAGCATGGGAGGTGAAAAAAATTCATATTCTGAGGATTTTTTAGGGAATCTTTTGGTGGGAATCATTGGGCACATGTATTTTTGCTTCTTTTTTCCCTTTTTTTTGGTCTTTGGATATATCATATGTGTTTGGTACTTGTATTGTATAATTTATGAATTAAATGAACTCTTTGATCTAATTATCTCACTTCTGTCGTACATCACATAGTTTATGACCTCATCCAAAGGAAACTTATTATGCATTCTTTGTTTTTGTAATATTTTAAGTTCTAGCATAATCATGTCTCTTTTAACATATCCATCATTTTCCCAATGTTTCCCTCGGACAGTGATACATTCCTCGATATGTGAGATGTGTTTTTGTATACCAAGGATACTATCAATGCATCAATACCGATACTGAAAACACGGAAAGGGAGATGGAGGCAAGTCTAAACCTAAAGATATTGATGATGGCATTAGTTAGAAAGAAGCATCTAACCCTCCAAATATGAAGGTGATGCTCTGTTATCTTATGATATTTTTACATATATTTAGCAATAAGGATGAATTATGTTTTCTTTAAAGTTCAAATGTACTAGTTCCAGAGTTTTAAACTTACATATTGAGATGGATGTCGCCCACATAATTCAAGCTAGGTGAAGAAATGGAGATGTGCCTCTGGAGTTTTACGTGATCATCAGGTACCACTCAAACTAAGGGGGAAACTTTATAAGATAGCTATAAGACCAGCCATGCTATATGGGCAGAATGTTCGGCAATTAAGGAACAACATATTCATAGGATGAGTGTAGCTGAAATGTGGATGTTAGGATGGATAAGTAGCAAGATGAGGAAGGATATGATTAGAAATGAATGCATTCGAGGGAACTTAGGAGTAGCACCAATAGGTAAAAAGAAGAGGGGAAGTAGATTTAGATGCTTTGGTCCTATACAGCAAGGACCAAGAACTGCACTGATTAGGAGTGAGTTGGTACAAGTTGAAGGCAATAAAAGGGCAAGGGGAAGGCCAAAAGGGCGTGGATGGAGGTTGAAAGAAAAGACCTATTGTCGAACTAAAGGTTTGGCCCTTGATAGAATGGAATGTAATACTAGGATCCATGTAGGTGACCCCAATTGATTGGGATAAGTCTTAGATGATGATGCAATGATGATATAGATGAGTTATAATGAATAGGAAGAAAGAACAATACACAAAGATCAGATTTTACCATTGCCACACTAGAAATTTCAAGCTTCGTGTGACTAATTACCTCACCCCAGACATTTGTTTCATGATTTATATTTATTTGTATGAGCCCACCCTTCTTCACTATGACAATGTAAACATTGTTGCAAATCTAGTGGTGTGTGCATGCACAAAGCATATAAATTTTGATTACTGCCCCATTCATGAGAAGATAGCTCTCAAAGACATTCGGATTACAAGTATACTGTCCAAATACCAAGTTGTTGATGGGTTCACAGAATCTTTGAAAAAAAAAAGAGAGGATTCGTTAGCTTTAAAGGAAGTTGAGATTTGTCCAATCTCATTTACTAACTTGAAGTATATGGAATTTTCAGTGGATATTTTCCTACTTTTATACCTTAAATTGTTTTAAATGCTAATATAATACTTGGCCATCTTGTAGTTTTATCTTTAAACAAATGAGAATTCGTTCCCTCTTTCAACATGTTTTGTGTGAAAGAGATCCAACCATTTCATCGATCTCCAACAAAAATTGAGTACCAAACATAAAAAGTCCTTCCTGTGGACAATGCAATTACATTACATGAGTTTCAATCAACACCAGACAATGATATATTAAATAGAGTAAATACTTGATCTTATGTTATTTCGCATACATATAATTCAACTCAAAATATATAAATCCCCATTTCTTGGTAAAGTAGAAAACAACCTTGGCAGCATTTGTTCCATACAGGATGCAAACACGAGCTCCGTTACCATGCCTCAACGCCAAAAGCGTACTCCTCACATAAACAGCTAGAGAAGCAGTGTGCCTTCAAGGAAACAGAATAGATCATATTCAGAACTTCCGTTTTTTGTTAACAAAACATCAACACTCAAGTTTTCAAGCATGTAAAGAATATACTAATGAAAATAAATGTCATATGATGCAACAATGCAGAAACACTTCAACAAGTAACTCCTATCATATTTCGCAAGTACCAAGCGCTCAGACCACAAATCGACAGTTTAAATGATGCAGCCAAAGTACACCCATGTATCCATTGTGTGGAGCCTACTAGATTGAACAAGAATTCTCAAGAAAAAGGGTTACATAGAACCCAAGATGATCATGTCATTGTGATTTCATGTTGGTTTTAATAGTGAAGGGTCACGTTTTCTAGGAAAGAAAATCAAGGGGGTCAGTCATTTTAGGTTTGTAGTGAATGATGAAGAAAAGAGAAGAAAAGAGAAAAAGAAAAGTGAGAGAAAGAGATGAGAGAGCTTAGAATGCTTCACAACCCCACATCTCTTTTATTACAATTAGGGGAACTGCTTAATACAAGACAATTACAGTTATACCCCTCTGACTAAAAGATAAAATAAACTAATGACTTTTAGGCCTAAAGATTATAGCCCAACCAAATGACAAAGGGCCAACATAAACCCAACATATGAGGACCATATTTCCTTGTTAGCAACATTCTTCCTAATGAAGTGACAGTTGACTTCAATGTGCTTGGTTCTTTCGTGATAGACTAGATTATTGGCGATGTGAGATGCTGCTTGATTAACACAATACAATTGCATAGGAGCACCCACCATGAACCTGAGCTCGCACATTAATGTCTTCAGCCAAATCAGTTTGCATGTTGTGTGGACCATAGCTCTATACTCTATTTCTGCACTTGACCGAGCGACAACATTTTCCTTCTGCTTTTCCATGTCTCTGGATTTCCTTTCCTCCTACAAACAAACAATAACTTATGGTCGACCACCAAGGAGAGTCAACCTATACTGCATCAAAAAACCATTCTACTCTAAGATGTCAATTTTTGCTGGTAGAAAATTCCATTGCTAAAAGCTCGCTTTAAATATCTATGTATGCAAAGCATGGCATCCATATGAGACATACGAGGAGCTTGTATAAACTAACTATACTGACTGGATAAGAAATGTCCGATCGCATAATCATTAAATAGATCAATCAGCCAACTAGCTTGTGTTATCTCCCTGGATCATCAAATAGTTCCCTTTCATCTATACTCAACATTGAATTAGTATCCACGAAAGTTTCAACTGGCTTGGCCCCCAGCAAATCTCTCTCTTCTAATAAATCATCACATACTTCCACTACAACAAGTTCATTCCACCTTCAACCTAGCTACCTTAATACCAAGAAAGTATCAAAGGTAACCTAAAATCCTTTGTAAGTGTTGCTGCAAGAACTTTAATGCATACATACATGTACTATTACCACAACATGATAGTACCTTTCTTGCTTTATCGAGCAAACACCGAATGATTTGCCCAACTATGTTTCAACCCACACTGAAGCACCACCTTATTAAATTTGTTGAACCAAGCATGTGGAATCTGTTTTAATCCATAAATTGATTTCTTTAGATGACTGACTTTAACTGACTCCCGAGCAATAAAGTCAGGTGGTTGCTCCATATACACCTCTTCAAGCAAATCCCCATGAAGAAAAACATTCTTCAAGTCAAGTTGGTATAGATGCCAGTCTAAATTTTCAGCGATATAGATCAACACACGTATGGAATGAAGCTTGGACACAGGAGAGGTCTCAAAGTAGTCACCCCTACAGTCTAAGTGTATCCTTTTTCAACTAATCGAGCCTTTAAACTAGGGTTGTACACGAGCCAAGCTAGCTCGAAAACATCGCTCAGCTTGGCTTGATCTAGCTCGGCTTGAATGACGACTCAAGGCAAGCCAACCTTCATATGACCCAACACGTTTTAAAAACAATCCAAGTTCAATCATAGTGGATCTTGACTCAAACTCGGCTCAACTCGAAAACTCGAGCTTAGCTCGACTCGAATATGTTATATATATATATATATATATATATATATATATATATATATATATATATATATAATTTTAAAAAAAAATTAAGAAAGTTAAAACTTAAACCCTACACTACCCGTCCATCCCTTTCTTACCATTTTCCTTCTTTACCCAACCCATCGCGCCAAAGCTCTCTCCTTCTCCTCTTCCTACTCTGCCACTCGCCCAAGCTCGACTCAGCGTCTGCCCAACTTGTCTCAGTTGTACAGGCCGCACTCGGCCACTTGCCCGAGCTCTCTCTCTCTCTCTCTCTCTCTCCCCACCAACAACAAGGTACCTTTATGGCTCCATCTAATATTTTATATATATTATTAATTAAATATTTGATTTGGGAGTTGGGTCGGGTGCAGGTTGGGTTGGGTGGGTGGGTTGAGTCGAGTGCGGGTTGGGAGTTGGGTTGGGTCAAGTTGGGAGCAGGCTCCACTCAACTCAAGGTAAGCTCGCCTCGACTCGATCCACTAGCTCGCCTCAAGCTCGACTCCAAAGGTTTGGCAAACAAGCCAAGCTCCAATGGTAAGCTCGAGGCTGAGGCCGAGCTCGAGCTCAAGGATAGCATGGACAAGTCAAGCCAAGCTTGGCCCACCTCGACTTGACTCAGTTCGATGTACAACCCTACTTTAAACAATCCACCGAGCCATCAAGAATGTACTTAACAGTATATACCCATCTACACCCAACTGTGTTTTCTTGTAGGTAGCTCATCTAAAATCCAAGTTTGATTTTGATGAAGTGCAACCACCTCTTCTTCCAGAGCTCGCTTCCACCCATCACTATTAAGAGCCTCTAAGAAAGAGCGTAGAACAAACACAGATAACAAAGACAAAGCAAACTGCCAAAAAGAAGGAGATAGCCGTCAAAAGGATATATATATATATATATATATATATATATATATATATATATATATATATATATATATATATATATATATATATAGGATGGTGGGTACCAGAGAGTATACCCATAAGGAGAGCAATGGGCATATCATCTTCATTAGACAGTATTGGTGAAGGCTAATTTCAATGATCTTCAAATATACCCATAAGGAGAGCAATGGGCATATCATCTTCATTAGACAGTATTGGTGAAGGCTCATTTCAATGATCTTCAATTAGGGTGGCAAGATTGATAGAGTACATGTTGGTATGCACTTCATCACCTCTCTTAGAACTTTTGGAGTAGATCAACAGCGGTGGGAGATCTGAACATTGTACAGGACCTCACTCTATAGTCTATGGATGAAGTTGAGTCTGGCACCATAGGAAGAGTCATGGAACCTTTAGCAAATTGCAATGATTTTCCTCCCTCGGAAAAATATGGAGTATATTTTAAAAAGGTGACGTCAGCCAACACATTGTTTACGAGTGACAGGATTATAACACTTGTAACCCCGCCAACAGTATCCTAGAAAAACACACTTTATACCTTTTGATTCAAGTTTTTCAAAAACATGGTTAAATTGATGTACAAAGCATATATACCCAAAAACTTTAAGAGGAATTAAAAACCATTGGCGTTGGGGATATCTAACCAAAAACAAAACAAAAACAAAAACAAAAAAAAAAAAAATGAAAGTTTACACCCTAAGACTAATGAAGTCATCCCGTTTATGAGATAACATGTAGTCAAAACTGCATCACTCCAAAACCTTTTATAAGTTATTTCATTACTTACAAATTTTGTAAAATAATATAAAATCCAACTTTAAATGTAGCAACTCACATGGAATCATGGTGGTCCTCGACATCTACGTAGCCCGGTGCCCAAACATTCCAAGTACATCGCGGAATTTAACAATCCGTTAATGGCATATAGCAGCTAAGTATGGAATCATTAAGATGCAGATATGGAGAATGTAAGTGCAGAATGTATTTACCTTAGAACCGAATGTGCCTTTCCCCTCACAGTTGGGGAATAAGGGCTCGTACACATCATGTAAAAACCTCTACAATTCATTGTCAGTGTAGAGTTTCTCCTTGTAGTGGTATTTTCGATTTAGGAAATAAGTTGGAAACCAACATGATTCAAATATTTAGCCATTAATAGAAAAGTACTGAAGCATATAGACTTTTAAAAAATCATATAAGTGTTTACCAGCCTTATGTAGTGGGTGGGAAAGTGTCCTCTCCCAACGGTCGTCTATTATTGTATGCACCCACTTATATGCATTGGGAGCTTTACTCTAGATTGCATCCTTCATCAATTGTATAGAGGGATACAACGACCCCATCACTAGATTCATCTCATTGTCCACCATCCTCAACACTGCATAAATGGACTCCATAACATTGACTACATTGCACACGTGATCCCAAAACAAGTTGCTTAATACAATCTCTACGATTCTCCAAGTTACTTTATTTTCCTTCTTAGCCCAAACTGTGTAGTCGTGAGAGGTAAAAAGCTCTCGTAGCCCCTACTTGTGTTTGAGGAGGCTATTTAGGGCGATATAATTTGTGGCGAACCGCATCGCCCCAAGACGCACTACATCCCCGCCACACTTCTTGCGCATCGCGACTAATAATCATGTATGGTTATATATGAAGTTCGTGATGAGTCATGCATCAGTAATAACGGTTTTCACTGACAGCCTATCCCCAATTGCCTCTAGCATAAGATCGATACAATGTGTTGCGCAGGGGATCTAATACATATTATATTTTTTCTGTGCATCCTTCCCTGCCATGAAAAATGCACTACACAGGGGTCCCAATACATTTTATATTTTTTATATATATCCTTCTAGAATATGAGCTCAAAAGCAATGTAGATCCAAATCTAAAGTGGAACACACAAGTGAAAACGGTATAAATTGATGCTACCATTGAAAACTAATTGGGGCCGCAAAAGGCTTTGATCAAGCTGATATTTGTATTTTAACCTCATCCAGGTATGTGTGATCTTATGAAGAGGTTAGATGGAAAATAAGTCGCACAATTGGCCCTAGGAAAGTTTCAATGGTAGTTTGTTTAATCCCAATTACTTTCTGTGGTGTGGTCCACTTGAGCTTTGGACGTGCCTCAATTTTGCACTCATGCTCTAGAATGATCTAAAAAAATTTATGGATGGTGTGGATGTAAGGCATATGGATCATAGTGGGCCCCAAAGCAAGGGATCCACTGACCTGGATGGATTTGGGAACCACCCAAGCAATGTAGATCCAAACGACATACTCAAGTGCGACACCAAACCAACTATGTGGGTGGGACCTGTTGGAAGGGCCCACCTTGATGCATGCACGATATATCCACACTGTCCACTGTTTTGCAACCTGATTTTAGGGGTTGGTCTAAAAATGTGGCAAATACAAATTTCATGTAGATGTGGACCACTCCACACAAAATGGCGATTATTGACCATTAAAAACCTTTTGTGGGCCACAAAATTTTTGGATCAAGCTGATATTTGTTTTTTCCCTTTCGTCCAAGTCTATGTGAACTTATCAACAAGTTGGATGGTCACAATGGACCCTAGGAAGTTTTCAATGGTGGGGTGTCAATGACCATTGTTTCTTCTAGTGCGGTCCACTTGAAATTTGTGTATGTTTCATTTTTGGGACCATGCCATAAAATAAGCAATCCAAACAGATAGACGGTGTGGATATGTAGAACATACATCGAGGTGTGCCCCAAAGAGTTTATTCACGTACGCAATCTGTTTGGTCAAATCCAAGCAACCAGCGACTTTGGTGGGACCCTAACCATGGGGCTACCTCGACATAAGATGGTGTATCTACACTATCAATTCAGTTTGACAGATCATTTTAGGGCATAGACAGAAACATAAGGCAAATCCAAATATGAGGTGGACCACACCACACGAAATACTGGTCATTGAATGGACACCATTAATCTTTTTGGGGGATGGCCACCATTAATCTTTTTGGGGGACTACAAAATTTGCGGATCAAGCTAATATTTATGTTTGCCCCTTCATCCAAGTTTGTCAAACCTTATGAACAGATTGGATGGCAAATAAACATCACGTTAGGCCCTAAGAAAGCTTCAACGGTGGACATCATTACCACTGCGTCTTCCTGTGATGTGGTACACTTGAGCCTTGCATCCGCATCCTTTTTGGCTCATGCCCTAAAATGACCTATCAAAATGGATGGACGGTGTGGATAAAACTCATACATCATGGTAGGCCCTACAAAGCCCCTTATAGGACCGTCCGTCTCGAGCTAACCCAACCCGCACCCATAAAAAGGGTTCAGAAGCCATTTTTCGAAGCAGAGAGGGTTCCGGAACCCTAAAATCTCTCCCAAAATCTTTGGACTTCCCCGGATTTCACCCAAGATTTCTCCGAATTTCACCCAAATCTTCAAATTTCTCTAGATTTCAACGGATTTTTTTAGATTATCTACCAAAATCGAAAAGGAAATCGGAGATTTTGTTTGCACTAACCTACGAACGTGCTTTGATTCGAATGGCCCACAAAATGTAGCTTCCGATCAGAGCAATCTCTTCTACAGGTCCCGAAATCCACTCGTTAAAAATTTCTCTTTTTGTAAATTTTTCGATTTTTTCGGATAATTACGCTGTCCCAACATCCCCAACCCTTTTATCGACGAATTTGGTTGTTGGTTACAGTAGCCTCGTCAATAGTCAGGTGTTGTATAGCGAAATTTCTCAAAAAAAAAAAAAAACAAATCCCGACAATCCCAATAAAAGTGATAGTATCATCGATATCTAATGATATTAAGCGATATCAAACGATATTAAGCGATATTGTGCGATATATAGCAATATTGTGCAACATATAGATTGATAAAAAGTATTCTGTAAAATTTTCTAATGTCTTAGTTTCTTCCGAAGGGTTTCACATCGCCGAACTGAGATACCAATAATATCGGTCGATAGTATCGATATTCCAAACACTAATCACCACCACTAGCAAAATGTATGGCATGACCACCCCAAGTATTGCTACTTCCAAGCTGACGACCTCCTCCTTGGTCTCTATTCCAAGTAACGGCAATGTGTCGCTAAGTATCACCAATGTATCGATATTGCCAATATTTTCAAATGTGTCAAATCTAGGTGTCGCTTATATTGCCGATATATTGATATCGCCAATATTTTCAACTACATAATTACAGGTGTCGCTTGTATCGCCAATGTATTGGTGATATTTGACAATATTGTCAATGTATCAATATCACCAAAAATCTATTTATTAAAAAAAAAAAATCATTTCAATTATTTTTATGGGCGCATGGTTATATGCAATGTTCAGTTTGTCAATAATTATATCAATAACATCACGATCAACATAGGTGATATCGAGACCACAATCTCCAATTTCATTTCTAGATGTCAACAAATTCTCGATGATATATCGTGTGTTGACAATGTTCTAAAATATCGATGGATGTTTGGATGGTTGGACTGATTTCTTATGACAGCACATGCATTTAGGCCCCCATTAGATGGAAACTTACTAGTAAATTTTTTATTCCTAAATAAGAAAATATGTATTTTAGCATCTTCTGAAGTTTCACTGAAAAATTCCACCAATTTCGCCAT
This sequence comes from Magnolia kwangsiensis, assembly GCA_037074715.1. Lineage (NCBI taxonomy): Eukaryota > Viridiplantae > Streptophyta > Magnoliopsida > Magnoliales > Magnoliaceae > Magnolia > Magnolia kwangsiensis. The sequence continues at coordinate 60,164,366 of CM073585.1, forward strand.
GTTTCCCTATATTTCCGGTTATCAGCAATATTATCAACGATATAGATATTGTTTCCGTAGCACCAACCAGTAAAACTTGTAGCGATACAATTACTTCGAACACAGTCCAACCACATGACAGAGGCCCAACATAAACCCAAACATTTGAAGACCACATGAGTGACCGTAGGACCACACATGACCAGGGTAGCCCACACGTGGTCATAATGCATCAACAAAGTTGAATTTTGGAAACCCGAAAGTTTTAGTAGGAATTGTTTCTAATGAAATAAGACTCAGATTCTAAGTTTGTTATTAAATTGGATTTAAAGAGTACATAAGTATGAAATTTCAGCTTTTTTATTTATGAATAAGACAGGATTTTATTTAGAGCAAGAAGGAAACTAAAACAAGGATCAAAAACACGGCCAATGAAACAGAGATAGATGTTACAAAAAAAAAAAAAAATCATATCTTAAACTGAATGAAGAGTAATATATTTTAGGACTACTTTTAACATCCCAATTAGAGAGTTTGAGTGAGATTAGGGAAAAGAAGAGGGTTTGTCCACTACTCATAACTGGAGACATTTTTAAGATGTCATTGCATGGTTTAGAATTTAGACAAATAGAAAAATAAGAAGTCTGTTGCTGTTAGAGTGATAAAAGAAAAAGTGTGTTAACTGTTTTTCTTAAATTTGGTATTCCTCTGCATTTTCGATCAATCAATTTGATGAACTATCAATCTGTTAGCTTCATGTTTACGTGTTACATAAAAGAAGTTCAAGAGAACTTTTTCTTTTTAAGTTGAGAATAAGTCCAAGGCTACCTAGTGGTTGTATAGTGGGGAAACGATTAAATTCTTTGGCTAGAGCAAGTAGCGAACTGGAAGTAGATCATCATGATCTTGCAGCCTGCAACAAATTGTGGAATATCTGTAAAATTCTCCTTTCGCGATCTTGATTCGTAATGCACATTTGACTTCTCACAAATAAACATGAATTTCATAGGGAAGTATTAATTCAGCTGACAGTGGGTTTTATCAAATTGTGTACTGAAAGTACAGTTGTAAGAATAGCAATTGCCTAACATGCTAAAAAGAAACTAGAGTAGCAAAAGACCGGAGTTCCCATACTGACAAAAGCAAATGGACCCTACTGATGATGCCAGGATGAATTGAGCACTGTACTTCCTACTCTCCGAATATTGGCATGTGTTTGCAGATACAGTTTGTTCATCATGTGGGCTCAACCATGTAAGTGCCATCTGAAAATTAGGCCACATCAGTCAAAAGTGGACCATACGTGTAGTAAGTACTGTACATGCATATGCAGACTGTACATGTATGTGCGGACTGTACACGTATATCAAATGTGAACTGTTGGTTCCTTTTAAACATTGCTTGTCTTGATTGTGGCCCACCTAATGACTGGATAAACCTTTTTTTCCATCCATAGAACATACACAATGGAATGGGACCCACCTAATGAACAGCTGGATCTTGCATGCACATGGTGAGAATAGGATTCAAGATCATACACTCAATAGTACAATTGCCAATGGAAATACATGGATCATGCTCAAATTGCAAATGAACAAATAGATAGCAACAAAGCCAGGCAAGTAACATTTAAAATGAGGTCTAGAATCATGGAAATTTACCCCTTTAGTTTCATATTAGCTATTACCTTTATATATATATATATATATATATATATATATATATATAGAGAGAGAGAGAGAGAGAGAGAGAGAGAGAATGCACAAACCATTAGTGCAGATGTATGAAATAAATGGAGCTATTATATTCCTAATCATGCATGATATTTAAACAATTCACGAACATACCGGGCAATTGAAGATATTGTTAACGTGTTGATTATTTTGAACCCATGGGAGATGGCAGCTATGCTTAAGAATGATTGAGTGCCATCCTCAAACGATTCCTCAATACCTCCCCTTCTCCTTACAAAGTCAATGTCGGCAATGGATGCAGCTACTGTACCTGGAAAATTGCAGTTGTAAACCCAAGCTGGTAACTCTATCAGAATACAGCCTACTAGTGGAACTGCCACGAGCAAGATGAAGGAGCCTCGCAGCACATGTGCTAACATGGCCCACATGTGTGAGACGTTGGCAATTCATCTGGTGGGGCCCACAGTGACCATACACTGCCAAAAACTAAGCAGGTCCACTCTTTTATGAGAAAAATGGACTGGTTGAGGAAAAATGGCCAAGGTCCATTTTCAATGTACATCCACATCTTACACTATGAGTGGACTGGCCTGCGTTTGGGTCAGGTTGTGTTCATGGTGGGCACCTCCAGATGAGGGACCCAAATCTCATACACATGCGCCATTGGTACACCTGTGCCAAGGGCTGACCTCCATCTCACTTGTGTGAGTTCCATTCACATAGGCATTCCTCATCAGATAACGATAAAAGCAGATACACCAACCTCCACTGAAGTATGTCTTCCTGAGTAACTTGGCAGCTTCTGTAGTAATGCATCATAGAACACATTTTCTCAGTTGGACATATCCTAAAGCTAGAAAAGAAAGTTCAAACCATGAATGAAGTTCATAGAAACTTAATTGCAAAGTAGAGCTTTAGGGTGTGCCACATAATGAGAATGGTATCAAATTAGCATCCCCTAGCACCACCGAGAAAGTTGGCTTCAACTCTAGATTCCTCTAAAACTGGTTCTTCAACCTCAAACCCTAAGGTAATATTCAAATCGAACTAGAAAAAACCCATAGATTAGAACAAGAAAGGAAAGAAAACAATCATCATCATCTAAGCCTTTTCCCAACAAATTGGTGTTGGCTAAAGAAAAGAAAACAGCAAAAATCCCTAAAACCCTATAGTCAATTACTAGAGATCTCTAGAAACACCCTCTCCACATATATATCCTTCTTTCTATTTTCTGTTGCAAGTGGAACAAATGAATTTTGTGGCATCTTGAAATTTTTAATCATCAAATCGGTATGTTTATTCTTCTCATTTCATTCCTTTACCAGTTCTGATTACATAGCATACTGACAGTGCTCAGGTAGATGGCAGTCTGGTTGGAGAATTTTCAATATAGCTGAATCTTCATAGTTTCTGTTGGGTGTTTATAGCGATTTAACGGCCAACTAAGGAAAGAAAGCGAACTACTTTCCCCCATGACCAGTTTTTAGAATCCCCTTCAAAGACCTCTTCACATACATCCCGATTATGAGTTTTCTCCAAAGTGAAGTTCATACACGAACCTTCATCACCATTTACTGATGGAGGTAATTTTGATCTATTAATCTTCCTACCCAAATCCTTGATTCTTTCTTGGACTTTTGAACCTCCTCCCATTTGATAAGCAGCTTCTATGCTTGTCACCCCTTACCTTCCAACAAGAAATCAATTTTGAATCTCTTGAGTTTCTTTTCCACCAACTCCAGAATCTTGAAGACAGAGAAAGAGGATGTTGAGATAGATGAGTGGCAAGACAAGGATAGAATAAGAAATGAATGCATTTGAGGGAATTAAGGAGTTGCACCACTAAGTAATAAGACGAGGGAAAGTAGACTTAGATAGTTTGGTCACGTGTAACGGAGACCGAGAACAGCGTCGATTAGGAGTGAGCTGGGACAAGTTAAAGGCTTTAACAGCACAAGGGAAGGCTTAAAAGACATGGGTGGAGGTAGTAAGGAATGACTTGATGACTTATGGTCTAACTGAAGTTATAGCCCTTGATAGAGTGGAATGGTGGAATAGGATTCAGGTAACCAACCCTAATTAGTTGAGATAAGGCCATGATGATGATGATGATGAAACAAGCAACTCTGCAGCCCATCTTTCACCAATACCATTACATCCATGATATCAATGTCCACTATTTCTCTTTAACTAAGATTCACCCATGACCCAGAGATTGCCTCAAAGCATCGGGAAGTAGTGTTCGCAATATCGATACTATCGGCCGATATTATCATTATCGCTTGCCAGCGATACGAAACCCACAAGATATCCGTCGGAAGTTCGAAAAATACGGCAAATTCAAAAATCGCGAGATATATCGGCCAACATTGCACAAGCCCATTTTTTTTCGGATTTGATAGACACATGGGTTGATTGTAGAAGACTCATGAGTCCATTATAGCCAACAACCCATGACAACAATAAAAGGGGTTGCGTGTTTACCAAAAGAAGAAGAAGAAGAAGGAAAGTTCGATTTCCCTCTTTCTTTGCCAATTTTCTTCTTTATTTTCTTCGAACGAGAAGATATGGGGATATCTCGGAGATTCTGGCGAGAAATCGGGACGGATTGACTGTGATTGAGGAACCCTCTTCCTTCCAAAACCCTCGCTTCCGGAACCCTCGCGGCCCTCTCTCTTCCGACACCCCCGCGGCCCTCTCCCTCTCACTTCCAGAACCCTCGCGGCTCTCTCCCTTTTCGAAAGGGGCTGGTGTTTGCAATGGAGGGACGCGGATTAGCTATTGAGTAATTGGATTGCGTACTGAGTTACTCAGTACGCTCTTTTCGTACTAAGTAAACTCTGTTAGGCCCACATTGAATGCATGTTGTTTATCCACACCGTCCATTTCTTTTTAAAGATCATTTTAGTGGCTGATCCCAAAATTGAAACATATCCAAGCCTCAAGTGGACCATACCACAGGAAAGAGTGGATGTATTAATGTCCACCATTGATACCTTTCTAAGGCCCCCAGTGATGTTTATTTGTCATCCAAGACATTCATAAGATCACACAGACATGGATGAAGTGAAATCAAAAATATCGGCTTGATCTAAAACTTTTGTGGCCCCAAGAACTTTTCAATAGTAGAATTTCAATTCACACCATTTCTAGTGGTGTGTTCCACTTGAGATTTGGATATGCTTCATTTTTAGGATAAAGCCCTAAAATTATCTAGTAAAATGGATGGACGAAGTAGATAAAATGTATATATGATGGTGGCCCCATAGAGTTTACGCAGTACGCTAATGGTGTTGAGTACTCATTACGCAATCCGCTTTCGCTATTGAGTAACGGACTCGCACTGAAGTGACGTCACCAAGTTTTGTGGGTCCCACAATAATGTATGTGTCATATCCACACCGTCCATTCATTTGGAAAGATTATTTTAAGGCATGACACAAACAATGAGGCAGATCTAAATTTGTAGTGGATCCCACCATAGAAAAAAGTGGAGAGAGTGACATTCACCTTGAAACCTTCCTAAGGTCCACTGTGTGATGTTTTTTTAAGATCCAACCCGTTGATAAGTTAAATAATATTTTAAATAAGGGAAAACACAAATATCATCTTGATTAAAAACTCTTGTGGCCCTTCGAAGTTTTTAATGGTAGGCTTCACTCTCTCCATTGTTTTCTGTGGTGGGGTCCACTTGAGCTCTGGATCTAACTCATTCTTTGGGTCATGCCCTAAAATGATCTCTCCAAATGGATAGACGGTGTGGATACAAAAAATACATCATGGTGGGACCCACAGAACTTGGTGGCGTCACTTGAGCATTGTTGGTTAATCCACGTCTAAAACAGACCTCATTTGCCTCGATGAGAAAACTCCATGGGGTCCATCGTGAATGTAAGTGGTTTATCCACGCTGTCCAACCGCTTTTACAACTCATTTAATGGGTTGAGCCCAAAATTAAAGCATATCCAAAGCTCTAATGGGCCATACCATATGAAACAATGGGAATAATGATTTGAACCGCTGAAACCTTGTTAGGCCCCACAGTGATGTTTTTCTGTCATCCAACCCATTCATACGATCAAAGAAACAGGGATGAAAGGAAAACATAAATATAAGCTTCATCCAAAACTTCTGTGGTCCTCGAGAATTTCAATGGTACAAATTCAAGAAACGATTATCAATTAATTGGAAGTCATGATTGTCATCTCAGTCCGATGATTTGGTGCATCTACACTAGGCCTATGATTTCAATGGTTTAGATTGATGTACATATATGCAAACGTGTACAGAGGTAGCTGCATGTTCATGGAATTTCATAGTCAACAGATCTTCCCGACATGCCGTTTCAGATCTGCTGCATTATTACGCGTGTGGAAGATCGAGCAGGTGAATGCCACACGGATCTTCCCAACACGCCTGTTTCAGATCCGTGACATTGATCATGTGGAGCCCACTTTTTTAACAGAGGAGATCAATATTCAGGTTATTAAGGCCTATACTTTGAGTATAAACCGTTCGTCTTTTTTTCTATCCATCTATTTCTTCTCTCAAAGATGTGTGGCCCACTTGATGAATTGATTGTCCTGATTCTTGGGCCAGGATGCATTTTCCAAGGATGTCATCTGATGAGTGGACCGGATCTTGCACGTGCATGACTGGTGAAAACGCCTTTCATCAAAACCTTATCTCCAAAATATGTATATTTATCAATTTTTACTTCTTTTGCTTTTCCATGAATTCGTTATGTTTTCATGTCTTTCATACATTTATAAATGTTATGCATTCAATTTAAATATAGTTGCATTAGTTCAGTTAAACATTGCATAGCTTAGGATCCTATACAAAGGAAATTTATTATGTGCACCTTTTTTTGAGATATTATGATCTAAAAGTATGTATCAAGGGCTTGTTTAACAATCCCTGAAGTTTCATTGAAAAATTCAACCATTTTCCCAATGTTTCCCCATGTTTCCCAAAAAGTGCGATAAATTACGCGATACAAACGATGTATCCCGTGCGATAACCAATACATATCTATATCCCAAGGGTGCGATACATTGTGTGATACCAATATTTCGAACACTGTCAGGAAGTACATTTAAGAATTTGAATGCTCTCCTCAGAAGCCTCACAAAACACCAATATATTGTCCACAAATTTGACGGTGAGATCAGAGAATCTACTCAGGTATACCGGAGACGGATACAACCACCCACATCAACACAGCTCTCTTTGTGGATGGGAGACGAGTTCTAGAAGGGGCCCGCCGAGCAATTTTGAAGACCCAACACGCATTGGGCATGCATCAGGAAGACTCCACTTTGGGATGATACATGTGGGCTGCTTAGGCGACCGTTTAAGTCATAAGCTTCTCATTCCATGTCGATATGACCGTTGGATCTTGTCGATCAGGCCACTAGATCTTCCAAACCTAGGCCCCTCAGACCTTGATCTTGTTTCCTTTATGTTTTTTTTTATATTAATTTGAGGATTTATTTGACGGTTGATATTGATGATAAGTGTTTTAGCTTCCTTATTTTGGATGATGGGCCATATCACTTAAGTGGCAAAGTTGTAAATATTTTGAAATTTTATTACAAGGGGAGGGGGGGTGGACGTCCAACCCTAGTGGAGTAGTTTGAGAAGGGAAAAAAAAAAAAGAAAGACTTTTTTGTGTGAATTTATTTTCGTCTTTTTTTTTCAGGGTTTGTGAGAAACCTTACCTTCCAATTGAATTGTAGAAGGGTAGAAGCTTGTTTGGTGGTGAATTCCTCTAAGGTGCATTCTTCCTCTTTCTCTTCTCCAACAAGGAATTCCACTTCTTCTCTTTCTTCCTTCTTTCCCTTCCCTTACAACCTTTATAAACCTGTCAAAACCCAACCGGATCCATTCCTTTTTTTTTCTCCCAACCCATCTACACGTGGCCCCGCACGCATGTGCATCCATACAGACCTTCACATATGGGCCCCATTTCATATCTTTTCCCTCCTTGATCTCCTTCCAACCCTACCTCATCCCTATATCCTTTAAATCCCTATAAATCAGTTCCCAAATCTCAATTTGTGAACCTAAAACCCTAACGAAATCTGACCCAAACTAGAATTTTATTTGAGTCGTTGTCTATTCACATGGTTGTTGCACTACCCACGCTAGATTGAAAGTCCCTGCTTCCGAGTGGGCCACTCTCGAATTATTTTATATTTTCGTGCACCACGTATGTGATAACCTATGACCTTTGTGTTAAAAATTTGAATTTTCTGAATCTAATATGTAGATATGTTTGATTTTACATGTTAATTGCTGAAATTAATGCGTAATTGATCTCTCATCTTGCATCCTATGTTAGTTTCTATCATCCTGCATCAAAATTGGAGCTAAGAGATGGATTGTTTGTGGTTACCCAACTCAAATCCTCACAACATCTCCCTATACTCTCTTGAGAATAATCTACTAGAATTCTCTGCCTATAAAGTTTACAAAATGGTGATAATGTTTCACCTTGATAAATGCACCTCGAATTTCTAAAATACACAGCTTAGAAACTGAGAAAGAGGTGGCAAATAAAGATTCCTTCATCCATTTCATACATCTTTAAAGAGCATTCTTTCAATAGATGGACTGCCAAGTCCCACTCACCATGGTCAGAAAGAAAAGCATAAAAAGGGTTGTAAGGTTGGACTCATGGGCCCAACAGTCCAACTGGTTACTGTTTCTGGGCCCTTTGATTGGACTTCTAGGCTCCACAATCCAATCCTTCTATAACCTCCATCTTAAACCAACAACAAGTGGGGTGCATCTTGGGATCCTTTCTTTATTGATGGATGGCTTGGGATGCATTACTATGCTTCTGTTTGGTGCAAGTTTGGGTACAATTTCTTGTTAACTCTCATTCTCATACTCTTCTTTTACATAATTTTTTATACCTCAATCATCTAATTATATCATTTTTCCTTTGTCATTTTGTGACAAAAGGGGGGAGAAATGTGGTATAATTTGCGTTTTTATTTGTATGTCTTTGCATGATGATTGTTGTGGATGTGGTTGTAGAGAGATAGATATGGAAGTGCGTATTTTTTTTTTGTGGTATGTATTTGGTTAATAAAGGTACTCTACAAATCACCCTGCTTGAATTGAAGGGAAGTAGTAGTAACATTGCCTTGCGATGTGTATAAACTAGTGCACAATTCTTTAGTCGGTTTTGTCACAAATTTGACAAAAGGGGAGATTGTAAGTGCTATGTTGTAATTCTAGCACCCGGTATTGTCAAATTTTGTTGTGTCAAACCACTTGGAGTCAGTATCTTGTTATGATAAGATGGAAAGTTCACCTTCAAGTCATCGTCAACTCTTCTACACTTTCAAGTTGAAGAACAATGCCAAAGATCGAACACAAGCTCAAGTACAAGAATAAAAAGTCTATCTCAAGCTCAAAGCTCAAGTTCAAGTTCATTACCTCTAGCTCAAGTTTTAAGTACTCAAGCTCATATTACAATATCACTACCTCAAGCTTAAAGTCTCATGAACACAAGCTTTAGCTCAAACTCAAGTTCAAGACTTTGAGGTCAAGCTTCATGTGCTTTCTACCGAAGCAAACGATGTTTCAAACTCGCATTTAAGGTATGAATGACCCTATATTAACCATAAATTAGGTTATATTGATTGCATATTGAATTTGGGTCATTGCATATCTTTATAGGCTTTTCTTCGACTAGTCTTAATCATTGTTCAACTAGTCCAAGCACTGGCTCGACCAGTCCAAGATTTGTTGAGAATTTTTGGAAATTTTTAGTTGTGGCTCGACCAGTCGTGCACACTGCTCGACCAGTCGAGTGAACAGTCTCGACCAGTCGAACAGGGCTCGACTCAAAGTCCAGCAAGCTTTTCTGATCCCACTCGACCAATCGAGTGCATTGCTCGACCAGTCAAGCAGGTCACTCAACCAGTCGAGAAAGCCACTCGACCAGTCAAGTAACGGGTTTATCTTATTGCGTCAAAAATTTTGAAAATCGGTTGGTGCTTCGACCAGTCGAACCTACCCTTAGACCAGTCAAGGGAACAGAATTTTTACCTATAAATAGAGGACAAATCTCAGAGTTTTTCATTCATTTCAAGTCTAATCAAGCCATCACTCTGAGAGATAAGTTCTTGCAATCGTGAAGCTATTACTTACTCATTTTAGATTCTTTTTATAGCTTTTTGTATTTGATTTTGTGATCTCTTTATTCAACTCTATTGATAAAAAAGGGAATTGTGATTTACCCTTTTGAGATCAAAATCAAATCAAGCTAGCCCCAAGTTAATTTAAAAATCATTTAGACCTAGAACCCTTTCATTTGTGAGATTGGACACTGAACATCTACGTCTACATTGAATTAGTTCTACCAAGCTACTTTAGAAGAAAAATCTTCAGATAAGTACAATTTTAATTTTTGCATTTTTGGTTTTGTGAGATTCAGCCAAGAAAAACTCATTGTGTGGTTTTTGTGATTGTATAAAGCCCATTTGAAAAACACAATTGTGAAGGTTTTGAGGTGAACCTTGGAAAACCTTATTTAATAGTGAAAGCCAATATCCCGTGGGTGTGGATATTGGGAAGTGGAGTAGTTGTGTATTGTTTGCGAACAGTTGGTGTACACACACGAACCACTATAATTCCTGGAGTTTGGATGATGATTGTGATGTATATGTGGTGATGAATGTTGTAATTTTCTTTATGCGCTTGTGGTGAATGTTGTAATAATTTAGTTTATTTCCTTTCCCTCATTCTCAGTTGGAGTTTTTGATACTTACAAACGTTCTAGACATCAGGTTGTCCTACCATAAACCTTGGTTTTTGGTGAAAGGTCATCCTTAGAACTCAGTTTGTATCAACCTCTCAAGACTAGTGCATTTGAGGTTGCTATTTATTTTTGCTATCTATCTTTGTATTCCGCATTTAATTTTTATTGCCTTTTCACATTCTAGTGACCATCTTAATAATGGAACTCCCTAGAATGCGGGAAAAAAGATTTTCCCGTCCCAATGAAGCCTCCATAAATATAAAAATAAAAAGGGGTGTGGACTCCAAACCTAGGTCAAGCTGGGTCCCACCCCACCTGAAAGGTCCCAAGTACATCAGTTTAGTTTCAAGGGTTTTCTAGTGAGGTTTTTTCTTTTTTCAGAGGGGGACAGGTGTTAAATATGGACTTATGCTGGGATTCAATTAGGTTGGGGAACTTAGGTAAATTTGTATAAGAATTGTAGAATTGGATTAATAAAAGACGCTTCTTTTAACGTTTGACCAAGTCAAATTGCGTCTGCAGTCGACACTTCTTTTTTTTTTTTTTTTTTTAAACACACGCACACACACTCACGTTGGTGGAATTTCACCACCTAGGGGTACTCGAACCCTTGACCGGGAGTTGAAACTCCTAAGATTCTACCACCCGGGCAAGAGCAAAGACCCTCTGCAGTCGACACTTCTTAAATGGTCATGGTCCCAATAGTCTAGGTTCCTAGGGTTCTCTAATGAGGTTTTTTGGGGTTAAAAATCTGTGGTTCTTTTTAAAAAAAAAAGGGGTAAAGCAAGCGAGGATAGACTCTCTTATTACTAAACCAGTGCAAAAGCTTGAAAAAATACAATGGGAGAGGGGCATACCGCTAAGAAAAAGGAAAATAAAAGAGTTCACACGCCATGCTCAAGGGTAAAAGAAAAAGAGGAAACGAAGCAAAAAGGAAAAGAAAAAGGAAAGGAAAAACAAAGAAGAAAAGAGAACATTCCACCCAACAGGAGGCAGAAGGAATCCACAGCTCGAGCTAGGCATCACAGCAAAAAAGCAAGCCCAATCCTTGAGATAAGATGATAGGGAGAGTTCAGGGGAGCAGTAGTCGGCTTGGAAATAATCTGCCTAATACGAGGCAAGGTAATGCTAGCATGGCTACTGGAATGAGTAATGTAGGTGCAAACTCCTCGGGGTGAAGATACGCATCTCCCATGAAGAGGAGGGATCCAATAAGGCAGCAAGGCTTTCACCATTATGGACCTGGATGCTGGCACCCGATAGAGCCAAATCATCAAGGCCAAGAGGAGCAAGACAACTATTAAAGTCTTCAATATGCTTAAGATTTGGGTCGGACCCTCCACGCTTTTCTTAACTAAATCTAATGCAATTGAAATCACCTAAAAGGAACCATGGGTCCACCAAGCCTATACCAATCTATGAGATACTCCCCCATAGAAGATCTCTTTGATAGGGGGGAGTTCAGAGGCATAGATTCTAGAAAAAAAAAAAAAAACATATGTTCCAACATATCATTAGATTTAACAAGACAACGCATGATTCGGTTAGTCTTACGAAGAACTAAGACTTGGATTGAATTATTCCAAGCATAAGGATCCTACAAGTTGAGAAAAGGTCAACATTGGAATCAAAATTCCATGAACTGGGAAGGAAAGCATTGCAAGTAGTGCAAAGGTTAGGCTTTCTAATACGGGTTTCTACGATACACATCATAGAGAGCGAAGAGTATGAATGGAATCTCTTATTTCTTTTAGCATTAAAGGCCAGTCAAGGCCCTTCACAGTTCAGGTAAGGATCTTCATCTAGTAACAAGATTGGTTTGCAAGGATTGAGCCGAGGATGACTAATCCCCCCTAAAGGCCAATGCCACACGACTCATGAGTTTGGAAACTTGGAGGTCATCTAATTTTGTGTTCCTATCTAAGTCGGAAAGACACTAAAATTGTTCTTGTTGGTAATATTCTCGAATGGCAGGGGACTAAGCAATTTTGCTCGAGTTAAGTTGGGAGAAGTGCAATGCTCTCTCAATCTACCAGCAGAGGAGCGGATGTGGGGTGAGGAGGACCCTTCACCCGAGTCACTATGCACCTCCAATTTGTCCCTAGGGTTTGTCTCATTTTGGTTTGGAAGATCAATGGGATTCTTTTGAACACGAACCTGCTTTGATGAGTTCCCAGTTGAGGAGGGTTTTGTGGGAAAGGTGGTCTCTTTTGCGACCATTTTAGAGGAGGCCCTTTTAGGGCAAGCCTTCTCCGAATGGTTGAAGATTTCACATTCCTTACAAACAGAGGGCTTTGACGCAAACTCAATTGGTTGCACAATGATCTTCCCTTTACATTTAATATTGTCTGAGTCAAGTAGGATGGAGTAGACCCCAGTCTCCATGCAAACCTGATCAAAAAATATCATACCCAAGGTAGTGGGTTTGTCCATAAATAAAAGGGTGCCTATGGAACTAGCGAGATAAAACTAAAGTAGCAACTACTACCCTGTCAACTGAACTGGCAGCGTTCTTTTGGATCGATTGAACAAAGTCTTTTATGCCCCTCTCTCTGTGGAAGTTTGTGCATTGGACTCTTGGATTCGAGGGTTTTGACCACTGTGGAAGCAACATACAACACATATGAAGGTGCATGGCGTAACATGGAGGTGGCAAGGCAACACAACAGTCGAATTTTCGACCGTTGTGAAGACAAGGTTAATTGGAGTAGAGTTTCACAGCGATCGGTGAGGAGCTCCAAGCTCCGGCAAGGTGATTTACATCGTCGGGGAAAGGATTTCATCGGCCGGCGAAGTTTCTAGCAAGGTTGGCTGTTGCAGGGGAGGAAAAGCACCTTCATCCACAGTTGATGGCAGCGTTTCTAGAGGAGGATTTGCTCCAAATGCAGCCATTGATGGCCTCGCCCAGGAGTTTCTGGTGACAGGCGGAGACAGGAGGATTCTTATTGAAGCTAGTTGGCGATTTTGTCGCGCAACAGAGGTATTCTCAGCAAGTGGTTGGTGGATGCCATCGATGGAGGAAGAACCAATGATCCATTCTTCCGACTTTAGTTTGGCAGCACGCATAAGCTTTGCAAATACATTCAGAGGGAGAAGGAAGGCCTTTTAACGAATGATTGCATCTGCAATGTTGATTTTTTCTTCCCGATCCACATATTTGAACCAGGTGGTGTAAAAAAATGAACTCTTCTGCATTGCTCGCGGTTATTTAAAGTTCTTCATTTCTAAGAAAGGCTTTAGCTTCATCCACAAAATGTTTGGGGACGAAGATACATTCGCTCGATTTCTGAGGGCGTGGATTGCACATCGAACCTTCACCTCATCTCTTGTACAGAAACGATATGTGGATTGTTCAGCAACCATCATTGTTATATCAAGTAGCGGGCATGGCTTCTCGTGGAGGCACGCCTTCAATTTGCCATAGCATGTTTCGAAAGTAGGGGAATGTTCAGCAACCATCGTTGTTAGCGTCTTCTCCAATATTGATCTTCACAATGGATGCCACCATATTCGCATCCGACTTGGTGATGAATGGAAGATGGCATTTAAGACAAATGACAGCCTCTACGAGTAGCTAGTTATGTCATTCGGTCTCACAAACGCTCCTAGCACTTTCATGTGTGTCACCACCCAATTGTTGCACCCTTTTATAGGTCAATTTGTCATTGTCTATTTTGACAACATTCCTATCTACAATAAGTCAAGAAAGGAGCACTTTAATCACCTAAGTCTTATTTTCAGAGTCCTTCGTCGCAAATGCTTTTACATCAACTTTAAAATTTTACCCTCATGAGTACATCAGTGATCTTCTTAGAGTACATTGTCTCGTCACAAGGTGTAGAGGTGGACCCCATCAAGGTGAAAGCCATTGTTGATTGGCTGACACCTAACGCCATCTCTAAAGTTTGCAATTTCCATGGCCTCACCACATTTTACAGACGTTTTGTGTGGAACTTCAGCAGCATGATGGCCCTGATTACCAATGCATGATACAATGAGAGTTTCGATGGACAAATGTAGCAACAAGAGCATTTGATAGGATCAAACATAAGATGATCAAAGCTCCAGTTTTGTGCCTTCTGGACTTTAAGAATGTATTTCAAGTGAGTTTTGATGCTTCCAACATCAACATTGGAGTTCTCAGTCAGGAAGGTCATCCAATAGTTTTCTTCAATAAAAAGCTCCTTGATGCAAAGCAACAATACTCCACTTATGACTTGGAATTTTCCGCCACTGTTCAAACTTTACGACATTAGCATCACTATTTGGTTGGCAAGGAGTATGTCCTATATTCTGAACATGAAGCACTCGAGCACCTAAACTCTCAATAGAAAATGAGTGCTCGTCGTGCCAAGTGGAGTACTTACCTTCAGGAGTTTTTTTTTTTTTTTTTTTTTTTTTTTGTCCTTTGTCACAAAGCTAGCAAGGACAATCAGGTTGCTAATACATTAAGCCGTCACGTGCATCTATTGTCATCGATGGCGGCCATTGTTCCGAAATTCCAAGAGATACGACGTATGCTGATAATAAGGATTTTAGACGTATGTTCTTAGTGGATAGCTTGCGAGACACCCACATTTCAGCATTCCTAATGGCTACATGTTCCAGGGAATGCAACTTTGTCTACCAAATCCATCCATCTGTGAGTATGTTGTGAGGGAGTTATATGCCGATGAGTGTAGTGGTCACTTGGGCCACAATAAGACCCTAGCCCTCGTTGGAAATAGATACTTCTGGCCTCGCCTAAAATCAAATGTCGCAAAGATCTTCTAGTTATGCAGGGTTTGCCAACTTGCTAAGGTTCAAAAGAAAAACTGTGGATTGAATCTACCACTGCTGACCCAACATGCTCCGTGGGAAGATCTCAGCATGAACTTTGTCCTGGGTTTGGCAAAGACTACTTGGAAAGTTAATTCAGTATTTGTGGTGATTGATATATTTTCAAAGATGGCTCATTTCATACCATGCTCGAATACAGCAGACACTCAAGATTTCTTAATTATTCTTTCGAGAGGTTGTTCGTCCTCATGGGCTTCTAAAGACAATTATGTCTAATCATGATACCAAGTTCATGAGTTATTTCTGGAAAACTCTTCGGGCAGCAATGAAAACCAAGTTTCAGTTCTTAAGTCCCTACCACTCTCAAACCGATGGTCAAACAGAAGTGGTCAACTGAAGCTTAGGTAAGTTACCATGATGTCTTGTTAGCGATCGTATAGCTACATGGGTGTAAGACCCGTATCTTGGTCCGTACCTTTCCGTACACTTCCGCGGTCTTACCGGTCGAATTCCGGCAACTTTCGACCCTTAACGGATATCGACGCGCGACCCGGATTCATGTGCCGACAACCCGAGTCGACTCAACTCGAGACCTATACCATAGCGACCGCACCGTCGCCGCGGTTCCGATACCGCGACCCGCGCGCCAAGGCGATACCCTGATCAAGAGATATGAGCCAACGTTCGGTGCGAGAAAACGCCGCGCGTTGCGAAAACCAAGGGAATCTCAACGATGTGTCACATCAATCACATCAATCCCATCAATCAATCACCCATCAACCCATCACATGTCAAGTACACATCACCTCCATCCCTTTTCCCAAGCAACCACAAAAGTCTTCACATCCCATACCTCTCTTACACAAAAAGCCACAAAAGTCTTCTTAACCCATACTTCTCTTACACAAAAGCCACAAAAGTCAAATTTCTCTTACACCACCATCACTCACCCATCCATCCATCACTCTCTCTCTCTCCCTTTACATCACTCTCTCTCTTTCTCTCTTTCTCATTTCAAAATTTCCAAGCAACAACAATTCCAAAGGACTCCCACGTATGGAATTTCCCAAGTCCCTCTAAGCTTCAAGTGGCCCACCTTCCTACCCCAAAAATCCCCCATCTCAACCCTCCATTCTTCATCTTAGCCATTGAAGTTGAAGATAAGGTGCCAAGGAACCCCTAGGAGCGAGAAGATCGGACGGTGGGTGCATCTATAGGATAGTTTTCCTTGTTTTTATGGTGGACCAAGTGAGGCCCACCGATCAATGGTGTGGATCTCACTTGGGACCCTACTATGTGGCCGATGGACCACTTGGATCTTCACGATCGTTCCATGATGGGGCCAATCTCCATGGACCCCATCATGATGTTTATTTTCACTTAGAAAGGTCATCTAGACCATCCATATCGGTGGAGAATGGATCTCCACCGTTGATTTACATTTCTAATGGCCCCATGTGCAAGGGATCCATTTATTGTATGTTTCATTGCAAGGGAGGGCCCATAATGACGGGGACCCTCCATCACAAGCCGTGTCCCACTCTCCATGTCTCTCACTCTCTCTTTTATTTTATTTTATTTTATTTTATTTTATTGCAATAGGATGGTGTGGCCCACTTGAATAGATCCCATCTTGATGTATTTATTTTATTCAAGTGGGGCCCACCTTAGACGTTATTCCCATGCCGCCCATCATGTGATGGCCCACTTCATCAGGGCCCACCATCTTCAAAAGAGAGAAGAAAAAAAATATATATATATTTTAAAACCGTCCAGCGTCCCAGACACTGGACGTTTCAATGAAAGAAGAGAAAAGGAAAGAAAAGAAAAGGGATTTTTGGGTGGCTCCCTTGTATAGGCCCCACCCTGATGTTTATGTTCTATCCAAGCCGTCCATCCCCTTACCTACGGTGTTTTAGCCGTTGGGTAAAAGTTTGGGGCTGATTGGAAGACCTGGTGGGCCATAATATCAACGAATGTATCACTACCATTCAAGATCATTATTTGGTTTTATTTTACTTTCTAAGTATCCAAAAAATTCAAACTCTGGACTCATTTGGACGGCCTCGGGCCACTGATCGTAATGGTCGGAACGGATTTCACTTTAGCGGGCCCTTCATGTGAAAAACCTCAAGAACACAGTTTTTTTTTTAAAATTTAAAATCTAAGAGGCAGAGCCTCTGGTGGATGTCAGCGGCTGGCAGGCGCTGCACGCTGCCGCGTGCAGCCGTCCAGCGGGCGTGCGGACGACGTGGTCCCACGGCCTCCTGCCGTGGGCCCCACCTTGATGTTTGTGTGCCATCCAAACCTTCCATGAGGTGGGCCGCCCCAGTGGCGGGCCCCCCCTCCAAAAATGAAGCAGATCCAAAACTCAGGTGGCCCACACCAAGTGAAACAGTGTGAATCGAAATTTTTCATTAAAATCCTTTTGGGGCCCACTTACGTGTTGGATCAAGCTGAAATTTTTGTCTTCCCTTCAACCAGGCCCGAGTGACCCAGTGAGTGGCTTGGATGGCTAATAGACGTTTCAGTGGGCCCCACATGGGACCCATAGTGATGCATGCATTTTATCTCCACCGTCCAACGGACGGTGGAGTCCAGGGTGATGATTGTGGAGCCCCTTTGGGCGTGCGTGCGTGCGAGCGTGCGTGCGTGTGTGTGAGCATACATGCAGCGTGTGTGTATATATATATTATACTATATATAATGTTATATTATATTATTGATAATACTATAATATATTATAATATTGTATATATATATATGTATATATATATGACATTGTAGATTTCATACATGATGGTGGGTCTTCTTGTGGGCCCCACCATTGACACGGGTGCTACATCTAATCTAGTCGTCCACTTTAAAGATCATTTCGTGGAATTAGTCAAAGTATGAGACAAATCCACAGTCCAAGTGGACCCCGACTTAGCATGATTTGTGGCTCATCTCGATGTATTTGTGTCACTTTTTGGGGCCCACTTTAATGTGGATGTACGGTCCATGGGATTGGACCATTTGATATATTCCAAGGCCCTTGGGTCTAAATCCATTTAATTCATAAAAGAGCCTATGGGTTAGGCCCATTTGATTCATATAAGGCCTATGGACTTAGGCCCATTTGATGTGTTGCAAGTCCATGGGACTAGGCCCATTTGATGTACTTCAAGGCCCATGAAATTGGACCCATTTGATATATGCAAGGCCTAGGGGTTTAGGCCCACTGAATTCACGTTAGGTCTATGGGTTGAGGCCCACTTGATCTACAGGTAAGACCCAATTGGTATGGCCCATTGGTCATATTTTAGACTCTCGAGACTAAGCTCAATCGATGCAATCCAAGGCCCACGGGTTTTGACCCATTGCAATGCACTTAAGACCCATTGGTGTGGCCCATTTATATGGCCCATCTGATGAATAAATGGCCCATAAGGTATGGCCCATCTGATGAATAAAGGGCCCATAAGATATGGCCCATAAGATATATATGTAAGGCCCAATGGGAGGAACTTAAGGTCCATTGCAATGTGTAAACCCATTACCGATTATGTAACGGTATTTAAGAAGATCGTACCTGGAATGCAATGATGGTTTGACGTCCACATTGCAAGTGTAATGTTGGTTGGATGTCCACATTACGACTCTCCTTAGGGTCCATTACTGGGCCGTACTTGTTGTATTTCGGCCGTCCAGGCCCATCTGCATTGTAAGATAATTCATTTTATTATAACCTGTTTAGTATAGTTTCATGACCCATGATCATACGCATCATATGTATGCTTGATATGAGGATTGACTGATCATAGCATTTGCCTTCGGGCAGGTTGTTTATGGGCTCCCGGTTAGGCGGTGCTGCCCTACATGAGCGCACGGTATGCGCAGGATTGGTTGCATGACTGGATAGCGTGACCCATGCATTCCGCATTTGTGTGACATGGTTATTGTACGCCCTAGTGACATCAGGGCCGTAGCCTCCACAGACGCATCGTGGTTGGCAGGATTGGATACCGGAAATTTGTTCTACATGGGGTACTATAGATATCCCTGGGTGAAAGTCCCTAAACCCTTATAGTACCAAGAGGTTGCTCCAACGTCTAGACCGAGTGGGTAGATGAGCGTTGAGTGCCGATTACCAGACGGTTACGCTCTCCACTGTGTCGTGGTCGGTTGGAAGGGGGTACGGCCTTACCCGCCCGAGTGTAGGGGGCAATGCTAGGCTGAGTTTGACCAGCTCGAGGAATGGGTCCGCTATCGACGAGTCGCGCCCGATATTGGCAGACGGATAGTGAGGTCTCTTCCACTTACCTTATTGCGCGCGATGTGGCGGCAATCTGGTTTAGAGTGTACTAGACCCCGGTGATATTCCATTACTATGAGCTGTATTGATGTGTGGACATTGATGAGTATCTGTATGCTTGAGTTGCATCGTACATTGCATGGCCTTGGGATGGCCGATACCATTCATGTCTTGCATTGTATAGCCTTGGTACGGCTCATGACGTTTTGGTTCCATCTGCATATTCCGCATTACTCTGACATTGCATTCATATTACTACCTTGCGCACACACTTTCACCACCCTCTAAGCTTTCTGTAAGCTTATGCACGACAGTTGCGTGCAGGTGACGTTGGACTGCAGCAGCGTTGAGGCAGGAGCGCGTTGCTGATCATTTTGGAGTTTTCTGTTATTTACCATTGTATTTCCCTTTATGCTCATTGTACTTGTAAAGTTTTTGATCATAGTGGAAATGTGATGGAGTTCTTGGTTGTTGTCTGTGGGTTATGCCTTTGGTTATGCTTATTACGTATCAGACTGATGTTATAAAAAAAAATCCTCCTCGTAGCATCCCAGGATCGGAACCTGGCGAATGGGAGCTAGGAGCCGAGAATGGGGTTCTACGGAGGCTGTCGGCGCCGGATTCGGCGATCGGAAATTCTGTGAGCCCGGTTTCCGAGTTTGGGGCGTGACAATGGGACCTAGTAATACCCATGGTTAAATTTCCTTATAATAAATCAACATGTCCACAAGGATGTCACCTTTTGAAGTAGTAACTGGTATATGACCACATCTTCCAGTAGATTTGGTTCCCTCCAACCGTAGAGTCAAGACCAAGTGCATAAATTGATGACTTTATCCACCATATGCAACAAGTGTATGACGAAGTTCAACGTAATATCACCACAAGTAATGAAAGTTATAAGCAACATGCAAATATAAGACGTCAATTTGTTGAATTTGAGGAAGGTGACATGGTTATGGCCCGTATTCGTCCCAAACGGTTGCCTCCCAATACCTTGAAGAAACTCCATCCTCGCAATGCAGGACCATTCAAAATCATAAAGAAGATTAGTACTAATGCATATGTTTTAGATCTCCCACCAGATTTACCTATGAGTTCTACTTTAATGTAGAAGATCTTTCAATCAATCATAGGCACCATATTGACGACGGTATCGAAGAACAAGCTAGCACACTTCCAACAATTTTGCCACCTGCAAACATGATCGTTGATGTTCTCGATGACCAGATCGTCTCCACATGCCACGGTGGTTATCAGAAGTTTCTCACCTGTTGGCAAGGACGACCTCTCTTCGATGCTACATGGATCACAGCCACAGACTTACAACATCTGAATCCTGACCTCTATGAGCATTATCAGGCCATTAACTCGCTGAAGTTGAGTTCTTTCAAGCAGAGGACTAATGCAGGGTGACTAGGGCCCATGACCCATGGGTCAAGCCTTGGCCCATTAAGCCCAAGCCCATCAGCCAGCCCATCAATAAGGAGGCCCAAGCCTCCTATTTGGGTAGCTAGATTATTTAGGTAATTAGCTAGCAAAAACAATCAGCTAGTTGTGAATAATCCATTAGTCAAACATTTTTAATGCATTCATATCTCTTGTATCTCTTTTCCATATTTGTAACAAGTCATTGGTTGTCAATGACATTGTGTTTTCCTTATATGTACGTTTCAAAAGCATATAAAAGGGCCTGAGATGAGTAGTAGGAAGGACCTTTGAATTTAATCAAATTTTTAGAATTGTTCTCTTCTATTTGTTTGAGCTCTCCTGTTTAAATTGAAGGTGGCTACGCTTAGGTAAATCCTTCCCATCAGCCAATTGCGCCATATGCTCATCACCTTTTCTTTCACTGCAGTTGAAGCTTGAGATTTGGGGATTCTATAATTGTAAATTTGGGGTTCTTGGAACTTCCAAAAAACGCTTTGGAAGTGATAAGGAGTTGGGCAGAGACCCTTGCAAACTTAGATGGAGAATTTTACTTAGGGCACTCCCTATGACCCTTTGCAATGATATCTGGATTGAACTAAATACACATTTTTTAAATATTAAATCACCTACTTGTACAATTGGGAAAGAATCAATAGTAGCAAATCATCAAATGGGCCTCTTGGGCCCGATTTTGAGGGGTTCCTACTTCAAATCTTTACTTTCATCACTAGGCGTAGTGACTAATAGCAAAGATGATACGCATCTTCCTAGTGGTGTTTGGAAGCTCAATTTTGACGGGTATCTCCAATGTTGTCAAAATCTTTTATCGTATAGCAATGAATCATATTGAATCGCAAATCACATCATAGATCATAAGATTTCCTCTTATTTACTTTAAAGAAAAACATATCTGAAAAAGATACATCAATCAGAAAAAAAAAAAAAAAAAAAAAAATCATCAATTATTCATTTCCCATCAATATTCACCAAGAAAAGTAACATGTGATTATTGGCAATTGAAAACTTGTATACAATATGATAACATCGAAGGATTCTCATCTTTCCTTCATGATTTATCTTTCAAGAAATTTAGCTTTAAAAACAAAAACAAAAAAAAAAAAAAAAAAAAAAAAAAAAAACCCAAAACATACAAAGTGTCCATTAATTTTACCCTTCTTGAGAGTAGAATTACATGGCATTGAAATTTTGTGGACAAGAGAAAAAAATGTTTTTATTTTTTTGTTTTGGGATTTTAAATATCAAAATCCACAAATCTCCTCTGTTATGAAGAACAAAATAAAACAATTGACCATTTTAAAATGAAAGCCAAGTTTAAAAGAGAAGAATACAAGAACTTAATTCATAAATCAGGATTCGAATCCTAAATTGAATGACTTAAATTCTAGAACCATAGGATTCGTTTTGAAAGGGATTCAAGGTGGAACTCAAAAGCTTTTCCTAAGATTTGACCCATATCATAAATTGTTAATTGTAAATAGTAGGATTTTAACAACAATGGGTATCTCATGGAAACCAAGGACTGAGTCAGTGGAATGGTTAGAGATGATAAAGGTTAGAATCTCAATTCCTATCCTTCCAGTAAAGTTTATCTGTCCAAGGCAAAGGAGCTTGTGTTAGGTTTGAAAAACATCCCCTACTAAATTTCTAAGGCATTTGATTGTCGAGGGCAATTATGTGAAGGTCATTTCTTAGGCTGCTATCCATGTGATGGAGACATCATGTGCACACGTGCACGCACACCACCCCCTACGCACGTACGTAAGCAAAAGGGGGGCCCCACCATCGATCTGGCCCGATGATGACGTCCAAGGAGGGCCTCTTAGGTAGAAGACAAGCTTTTGTTCAAAAAAGTGGGCCGGATCGTCAAGAAAAGCCCATCATGGGATCTCATGATCATGGCCCACTCGTCGGATTGATTTCATATTTTAGATTTTGCTTATTGTTATTATTTAGAACATTGTGAACGCTTTAGATTTCTCTGTTTGATTTTTATTTTAGTTTACTTCATTACCAAGTAATAGGTTGCGCACATGATGCAAGTCTTGGAGTATAGGATTTTTCTTATAAATAGGCACCCCTTGTAGTTCTTTGGATTCATTGAAGATTAATAAAAATTCTGCGTTTTCCTACTCTCTGAGTTGTGAAGCCTAAGTGTGTGTGAAGCCCTCCCTTTTCGAAGGGCTAACTACCGTAGTGCGAAGCCACATCGACCCCGATTCACCCCCATCCTCCATCATCTTCTTTTCCATCTTCCACCACCATCCATACTTCGAATTCATCCCTTTTATTGCATCAGATTTCTTCATTACAGCAGATTTTCAAATTTCGGCCCGCAGGCGAGCTGAAACTTCGGCGGAGCACCACTCACAAACCGTACATCAGATTGAGCTGAGATTTGGGGGTTTTGGAGTCCATCCCTGGCCGACCAGGGCCAAGGTAGCCTTTTTCTGAATAGTGGGCCCCACACACATGCGGCCGGGATCACACGTACGTCCGTCTGAGCCATTGTTGTTGTCCACACGCGGGATCGTCTTTTGGTTCAGGTTTTTATCTTCTTCTATCCTCTCATAACTGTTTTTCATGAATCCTAGCCCAAGATTACGTTTTTCCTAAGCTATTTGCCAATTTTCTTACCCTAGGGTTCCCCGAATTAAAATTTTTGAATCCCTTGGATTAGGGACTGATTACTATGCATGTGTGGGTGATTATTTCTTATTTTTGAGTATCGTTTGGTTCATAATTTTTATTGATCCAGCCCTATCATGTGTAGGCCTGGACCCGCATAGATTCCCCTTAATTGAATGTTTGGACTTTTATGTGGGATATGGAATTTGTGTAATTGTTTATGAACTAACGTGATCTTAAGCCTGAAATCTCACATATCATATTTAATTTTCATGTCCTGCATCAAATTTGGTATCAGAGCCTAAGGTTCTTGTAGGGCAATTCACCACATATTTAGGGTTTAGTTTGTTTGAGTCCTTCATACATTCAGTCCATCATATATAGCTGAATTTTAGTAACAGTGTAGTCTCCTTCATATAGAGTCTCATAGGGTCATTTAGTTTTTAGATGCATATAGTTGTCGTAACAGGTCCTTAGGTTGAGCAATTCAGTGTATGCCCACACGTACGGGTCGCGGCTTCGATTTGCACCCTACACTAAACATGGAACAATTGCAAGAGTCACTAAACAAGCTGTCTCAGAAGTTGAGTTTTTGATTAAGCGCTTGGAAATGGACCAATGCTTTGAACAACTTGATGTAGCATTACCCAACTAAAGACCATCACCAGGACAAACCCCACCATTGAGGTAGATGTCCAATCTCAGGTAGGTGGCCAGGAAGATAGACCAATGAATGGAAGTGGCTAAGGAATCAGTCATGGGCGTGCACCCGTACCCCCACCCCATAAAGGACATCAAGACCATTATTTTGAGGGGTACAACATGTGCGACCTCATGGCTAGAGAGAGTGCACCAGTGGCTAATGTAGAGTTACCTATTAAGGCCATTCCGGTAGTGGATGAGTTTCGTGATGTTGTTCCTGATGATCTACCAGATGAGTCTTCCCCTAGGAGGGATATAGAGCACACTAGAACATGAGATATTGTAATACCTGTAGCCAAGTTTGCGTTTAATAGTTCTATCGATAGGTCCACAGGTCTCAATCCTTATGAAGTCGTTACTGGTTATAAATCTCGGAAACCTATCAATCTTGTCCCTATGTTACAGTCCCGTAGGCCGTCAGAGCGTGCAGAGTCTTGTGTATCACATTCATTCATGGCATCAAGAAATCAGGCAGAAGATCATGACTGGTAATGAACATTACTCACTTTCTGCAGACCAACATAAATGTTTCTAGGAATTCAATGTAAGGGATTCTGTAATGATCCGCATCAGGCCAGAGCGATACCCTCAGGGAGCCGTTCGAAAATTACACGTGTATAGCGCTGGACCATTCAAAATTATAAAACGAAACGGTCTCAACGCATATAAGGAAAATCTTCTACCCTCCATGGGAATTAGTTCCACATTCAATGTGGAGGGTCTAGTTGCATTTCAAGGGATCATTGATGCATTGTTCAGCCTTTTGCCTAGCCATCCTGATTCCACAAACCTTTGATCCATGGCCCCCTCCAGACCCATTTTCCCAGCCTCTACGTCTCATTCCTACTCATCCCGACCCATTTTCCCAACCTCTACCCCCCAACCTACCTATCCCGACCCATTTTTCCAGCCTCTACCTCCCATGCTTACCCTTCCTAACCTGTTTTCCTAGCCTCTACGTCCCATACCTACCCGTCCCGACCTATTTTTCAGGCCTCTACCTCCCATACTTACCCTTCCTAACTCGTTTTCCCAGCCTCTATGTAACGCCCTGAAAATCGGGGGTCGTGTATAAACCCGACTCCTGAGTTCCAGACTATCACTTATGCAACAAATATGATTATGATTCAATGTTGACTGAGTTAAAGCATTCACATGAGTAAGATTATACTAAAACTGCAATTCATACTCCAGATCCAGTGATAAAACGCAAGCGGAAGACTGAAAAATATATATATCACTGTACAAAAACAAAATAATCTCAAACTGTCTCCAAAGTATATCACTGTTACACTCTACGTCCCATACCTACCCATGCCGACCTCTTTTTCCAGCCTCTACTTACTCTTCCCGACCTTTCTTCCCAGCTTTTACCTCCTATACCTAACCTTCACACACACAAAGAGAAAATAAAAGATATCCTGGACCATCAGATAGTTTCAACGTCAGACGGCGGGTTTCAGAAGTACCTGGTTAAATGGAAGTTACGCCAAGCTTCAGACAGCACATGGCTCACTGAGGAGGAGCTTCAGAAACTTGATCCTGACATCCTGGATCGGTTCAGGAGTTTTATTTCGCCAGTGGCGAAATCTTCGCAGCCGGGGAGAATTGATGGGGACATCATGTGCATACGTGCACGCACACTACCCCCTACGCAGGTACATACGCAAAAGGAGGGCCCCACCATCGATCTGGCCCGATGACGACGTCCAAGGAGGGCCTCTTAGGTAGAAGATAAGTTTTGGTTCAAAAAAATAAGCCCGATAGTCAAGAAAAACCCATCATAGGATCTCATGATCATGGCCCACTTGTCGGATTGATTTCATATTTTAGATTTTGCTTATTGTTATTATTTAGAACATTGTGAACGCTTTAGATTTCTCTGTTTGATTTTTATTTTATTTACTTCATCGTCAAGTAATAGGTTGCGCAAATGGTGCGAGTTTTGGGGTATAGGATTTTCCCTATAAATAGTCACCCCTTGTAGTTCTTTTGATTCATTGAAGATTAATAAAAATTCTGCGTTTTCCTACTCTCTGAGTTGTGAAGCCTAAGTGGGTGCGAAACCCTCCCTTTTCGAAGGGCTAACTACCGTGGTGCGAAGCCACATCGATCCCGGTTCACCCCCATCCTCCATCATCTTCTTTTTCATCTTCCACCACCATCCATACTTCGAATCTGTCTCTTTTGTTGCATCAGATTTCTTCATTACAGCAGATTTCCAGATTTCAGCCCGCAGGCAAGCCGAAACTTCGGCGGAGCACCATGCACAAACCGTACATCGGATTGAGCTGAGATTTGGGGGTTTTGGAGTCCATCCCTGGCCGACCAGGGCCAAGGTGGCCTTTTTCTGAATAGTGAGCCCTATACACGTGCGGTCGGGATCACACGTACATCCGTCTGGACCATTATTGCTGTCCACATGCGGGATCGTCTTTTGGTTCAGGTTTTTATCTTCTTTTATCCTCTCATAGCTTTTTTTCATAAATCATAGCCCTAGATTACGTTTTCCCTAAGCTATTTGTCAATTTTCTCAGCCTAAGGTTCCCCGAATTGGAATTTCTGAATCCCTTGGATTAGGGGCTGATTACTATGCATGTGTGGGTGATTATTTCTTATCTTTGAGTGTCGTTTGGTTTATAATTTTTATTGATCCAGCCCTATCATGTGTAAGCCTGGACCCGCATAGATTCCCCTTAATTTAATATTTGGACTTTCGTGTGGGATATGGAATTTGTGTAATTGTTTATGAACTAACGTGATCTTAAGCCTGAAATCTCGCATACCATATTTAATTTTCATGTCCTGCATCACCATGACTCTAATGTGATGAATCATGTGATCGAGATTCTGGTTTGCAGTCCAGATTGCTATTTTTATCGACTCAAATTTTTGGCTGTATATTCTTACTGTCAAGTAAGTTGTAATGTAAATTTATATTTTAGAATTTAGGGATTTCTGCTAAAATTTATGTGCAGATCTATGATGATAACAATCATTGTTTCATATATGAATGGCATTGTCAATTCATAAATAAAACCATATTGCATATTCTTATTGAATCAATGTGTGCTGGAGAAACTGGCATGATCACAACCCTAGCCAGTACGACGTATTGAGGAAGTAGTGTACCGCATACCCATTCCTGTACCATGTACCGGAATAACCCACAACCGAGGTTGCCTTGGTTGCTCCAATCCGTAACTTGGAATCTAAGCAAGACATTCCATTTATCCGTATAGGCAGAGAGGCCATGGGGCAATGATGCATTAGCAGGGTGAAGTGCAACTTCGTTTTGTGCTGGTGATTTTCTTTTTATTTTCTTCTTGACCTTTTTTTTTTGAAAGATCTTCTTGACATAATTTATGTTTCCTCTTCCAATAATTCAAAGACGAGAGAAAATATCAGCAGGAAAGTCACATGAAGACCAAATAGTCAAATGCCCATCAGAGAAATCTTCTAAAGATGGTACAGATAAAATAACTTTCACCTTTCAGATGGAAAATTGAAGAATATGACGATTAACAGTGAAGGGAAGAAAAAAAAAACCTACAGAATGTTGCATGTAATTTTACTACTCTGACATCATGATTCGTGAGTAGTTTTTACGTTTTGTTTATAAGCATGCCAATTCAATTGGAAAATAGCCCAACATAACTCAATTGATGTGGGCTTACCAAATTCATGTAAACCATTAAGAAACAATTTGACAATTCATGAATGAAACTCAGAAGATCAAAGCAACACAAGATTGTGCAAGCTATTCATATATAGTTTACGCCATTTACCAGTGAACCCATTTCCCTTTTGGAAGTGCCAACTTTCCTGAATTCCCCTTTTCCTGAATCCTTTTCACACTCGCGCTAACTACTATAATATTAGTTCTAGGTTCAACACATCCATTTCATGCATTTCAGTCCAAAGACTGGTTTAAACCAAATAAACAAACAATTAAATGGTAAACATGGACCAAGTAGAACAAAAAATAAAAAATAAAATATCCATGTTGTATGTCATATCATAGAACATGGATCAGATTGTTGCCTACCAGTTCGGACTATAAGAGCACCAAGCCCAGTGGGATAGCCAAATATCTGGACAAGAATGACAAGCAAAAAAAATGGTCACCAACAAAAAACTGCAGTTGCATCTCCACTAGGAAAAAAGAGCCTTGTTGAGCCCATGTGGACCTCTACACGTTGATGAAGATGGCAACCTGGCACATGTTTGGGACAACTTATCTATGCATCAGTCGAACCACCATGTAAATGAGTACCATTGTATCCAAAAGCAATAAACAGTATATATCAAAATAATTGCTGATAGTGGAAGAACATGATGAACAGATCCAGATAGAATGTCCCGCACAGCTGTGACGTTGGCTTGTATGGCTGCACGTATAGGTGCATGTGGGCTTATGAAAACTAATGAAAATAACCAATACCTTATAGAAAGAGATGACAACAAAATCAGCAGGAAACATTGTTAGATCCGGTGGGTGGGTTGCACATCCTTTTGCAGCATCGATCAAAACCATCCATTGCCCCCTGCCTCCATAACATAAAGAAGGACAAGTATAAGATCCGAGAGATTAAAAAAAAAAAGACTGATTACATTTGCAAGCAAAAAACCGCCAATCAATAAAAGTGCTAGCATTCCAAACCGTGGCAAACAAAACCAAACTTTTGAATAGGCACATACCTATAAAAATAAATATATAAATAAAAATAAAAATCAAGATTTTGAATAGGCCAGGCAACCAGTTAAATATCCCGGCCTATAACAACCTGAGCCTGGCCCATTGACAGCCAAACCAGTCACTAACACTTTGTGGTCTAGAAGTCTTTGGTTCACTAGAGATTCATTGAGCTGTAAATCGAACAGAAAAAAAATATAATTCAGAGCTGAAATATCATAACAGCTGAACAACGATACCTCGGGAGTGTAAGAAAAAACAGCACTAATGCATCAGTAATTACCACTTTCAAAAGAATATCACAATCATCATCATCTAAGCCTTATCACAACTAATTGAGGTCAGCTAAATGAATCTTGTTCTGCCATTCATTCTATCAAGGACCATATCTCCAGTTAAGCCATATGCCATCACATCTTCTCTTGCTACCTCCACTCATGTCCTTTTAAGCCTTCCCCTTGCCCTTTTAGGGCTTTAAACCAATTCACTCCTGACTGATGCAGTTTTTGGTTTCTTCGTTGCCCATGACCAAACCATCTAAGTTTATTTTTCCTCATCTTATTACCTACTGGTAGTGTTTAAATTATCGGCTGGTTAGTCGATACTGAAAACCCATTTTTTGTCTCCCTTCTGGATATCGCCGAAATGTTGGCGATTTTTTTTTTTTTTGATATTTTCGAAATCCAACAAGAAAAATTTTATATATATATATATATATATATATATATATATATATATATATATATATATATATATATATAAACTGTATTTTTCATTCGGATCTATTTAAGGAAAGAGGTTTTTGGACTTCTAGAAGATCGTCTTGCAGATTTCCTCAAAAGGTATGCCATGAACCCTAAGGGGGCCTTTGGCGCATGGGTTTAAATGGGATTTGGTGGGAGAGGGTTTTAAGATCCCATGGATCATTGCAACGTCTGTTTGAGACTCACATAAGGTATGGGTTGTGAAGCCCCTTCTTGGAATCAGCGCCGGGGCAAGGGTTTCTGCAATCCTACTTTGGGTTTCGCGTAGCTAGTGGTCGGTGTTATGTGGACCCCACCATGATGTGTGTGTTTTATCCATGCCGTCCATCCATTTTGAAATATAATTTTAGGGCTTGATCCCAAAAATGAGGTAGATATAAATCTCAGGTGGACCACACCATGGGAAAACAGTAGTGATTGAATTACGCCATTAAAAACCTCCTAGGGCCAACTGTGCGGTCCACTTGAGATTTGGATCAAACTCATTTTTGAGCTCATACCATAAAATGACATGGAAGAATGGGTGGACGGCATGGATGAAACACATACATCATGGTGGGGTCCACGGAGCACCGACTAGTAGTGGCAAGATGAGTAGCCAATCCGCTTCCCAAACATGAAGTGGGATGGCCTCCAAGACATGGGATTAGACGACAATCCCTGACACAATGTAATCATTACATTTTGGTAATTCCATCCCCACTTAAACCCATCTAATCCCATGCTCCAAACAGCCCCTAAAAACTTCGGATTCTCGATGATAATTCCTCCAACGACTGCTTCTCTGGAAAGAAGTGGAGTTACCAACCTCCGAAGTAACGGAAATTTGGGGGTTTTGGAGGAAAAATCGATAAGGGGGGCATATTATTCGACAGTAAGTGGGGTTTTGTTTCCTTCAGTTGTTTCGTAAGAACCTGCTTTTAGGTTTTTTTTTTTCTTTTAAGGGGAGGGTTGCGGTTTTGGTAAAGGGGAGCGGATTAGGCATTACTTAGGCGCAGATTGGATAGGTTGGTCCTATCCATGGTGTGTCGTAAAGGCCGTTACGTAAAGGTAGCAGTGGCAACCGTTACATGTAACAGGGTTGTGACGGCCATAATAGCCGTTATGGAAAAAAATGACACGTGATTGCCGTTAACAGCACGTTACATCCCTTATAAAGGCCATAATAGCCCGGTAATTGTCTATTACAGGACATATATAGGTTTTTCATACTTTTTAATCAACATTACGGGGCAGATACAGGTTTTTCAGGGGTTTTTTCAATAAATTAAAAAATAAAAAAGAGACTGTAACAGCCATTATGGGGCCGTAACAACTGTTATGCCCCGTATTGTAAAGGTAACAGTGGTGGCCGTTACCATTACGGAACACCTTGGTCCTGTCGGGAGATCTGTGGGGCCCACCGTGATATATTTATTTCATCCAAGCCGTCCATCCATTTTGAAAGAACATTTTAGGGCATGAGCCTAAAAAGGAGGCAAATCGAAGGCTCGAGTGGACCACACCGCTGGATGAAGTGGTGACAATGTCCCCCACCATTGAAACCTTCCTAAGGCTCCCCGTGATATTTATTTGCCATCCAACCTGTTCATAAGATCACATAGACTAGGATGAAGGGACAAAATAAATATCAACTTGACCCAAAACTTCTACGGCGCCCAGGAGGTTTTCAACGGTAGGCATTCAATCTCCACTATTTCTTATGGTGTGGTCCACTTGAGCATTCAATTTGCCTAATTTTTAGGCTCATCACCTAAAACGATTTTTCAAAATGGATAGACAGTGTGGATGAAACAAAGACATCATGTTGGGCCCCACGGAGCCCCTGACAGGACCGTTCGTTTCTAAATAGATTGTGGTGGGGTCCCGCCCATGTTCCTCGACTAACACCTTAGTGGGTGTTGTTACCTTTACTGTGTGGGGTCCACATTGATAATTTTTTGTATATCCACACTGTCCAACAGTTTTTAAAGCTCATTTTATAATGTGAACCGAAATATTAACCAGATCCAAATCTCAGGTGGACGTGGACCACACCATTGGAAACAGTGTTGAATGACCATTAAAAACATTTTGTGGGCCACCAAAGTTTTGCATGAAGTCGATCTCTGTAGTTTCCCTCCATCCAGGACTAGTAGACCTTATCAATGGGTTGGATGGCAAATAAACACTACGGTGGTCCCTAGGAAGTTCTTAGTGGTGAGCGTTCAATCACCACTCTTTCCTACAGTCTAGTGACTCTGGTCCATCTAAGATTTGGATCGACTTAATGTTTGGGATCATGTCTTAAAATGGGCTGAAAAAACTGATGGACGGTGGATATATGACAAATCATCAAGGTGGGTCCCATAGTGGGATTGCCCACTACCCCTACAATAGCAGGCACAGATTGCGTACTACACCTACAGTAACGGGCGCGACTTCGGTGGATCCCCAGATCCACCGGAGGGATCCCTAATTGTGGGGCCACTATGACATATGTACCTTATATCCATGCCGCCTATCCATTTTGAAAGCTCATTTTAGGGCATGATCCCAAAAATGAAGCAAATCCAAATCTCGAGTGGATCATAATACAAGAAATAGTGGTAATCAACCATTAAAACTTCTCGTGGCCCACAAAAGTTTTGGATCAAGTTGGTATTTGGGTGGTCTTTTTATGCAGGTCTTTCTGACCTTATCAACGGGTTGGATGGCAAATAAACATTCCAATGGCCCCATGGAATTTCTAATGTTGGGGATTCAATCATTACTGTTTCTTGTGGTATGGTCCACCTAAGATTTGGATATGCTTCATTTGTGGGATTATGACCTAAAATGAGCTTTCATAATGGACGAACGGTGTGGATGTATGGAATATACATCACAATAGGCCCACAATTAAGAATCCACCCAAACGGGCGCGGATTGGGTACTACCCCATCGGGACCTAACTAGAGACAGAAGGTCATGTAAGGGGATTTGTGGGGCCCACCGTGATGTATATGTTTTATCCATAATATCCATCCATTTTGACAAATCATTTTCGGGCATTAGCCCAAAAAGGAGGCAGATTGAAGGCTCAAGTGGACCACATCACAGGAAGCAATGGGGATTGAATTCCTACTGTTGAAAACTTTCATTAAGGCCCACTGGGATGTTTATTAGACATCCAACTTGTTCATAAGGTCACATAGACCTGTACGAAGGGAAAACATAAGTACCAACTTGATCCAAAAGTTCTGTGGCCCCAAAAAAGTTTTCAACGATAAGCTTTCAATCCCCACTGCTTCATGTGGTGTGGTACACTTGAGCCTTCATTCTACCAAAATTTTGGGTTCATGCCCTAAAATGATATGTCGAAATTGATGGACGGCATCGATAAACATATACATCATAATGGGCCCCACAAATCCCCTTATAGGACCGTCTATCTCTAGGTAGGCCACAATGGGCGCGGTTGCCTACTGACACTGCCAGTACCAAGGTGGCTACTGTATAGTGCTACATGAGCCCACCATGATATATGTGCTTTATCCACGTTGCCCATCTATTTGGTGGTCCCCTCTTTAAGTTATGGGATATCCCAAAAATCAATAATATCCAAAACTTAAGCAGGTAACACCATTTGAAACCATGTGAAATCATTCCTAAAGCATCTAAAAGCACTTGGTAGGACCCACTTAAGTTTTGGAATGGCCTAAAATTTGGTGTGATCCCCCATCCAAGTGGGACACACGGAATGAATGGGCAAGATGTGTGAACCACATCTTAGTGGGCCTTATAACCAATCAGGAATGTTTCAATGGGTGGGTATTCACTCTCGACTTGTCCGTGGTGCGGCCCGCCTAAGTCATGGATTGGTTACTATTTGACTGATTTCTTATGGCAGTGCATGCTTTTTGGGCCCATTAAATGAAAACTCTTTATGTAATGCATTCTTTTTTGTAATTTTTTTAATTCCTAAATAAGAAAATGTGTATTAGGCATGTCCTAAAGCTTCACTGAAAAATTCCATCATTTTCCCCACGTTTCCCCTGTTTCCCCACATTTCTGGTTTTCGATGATAATGATATTATATCTTTATCTCCAGCCAACAAAACTTGTATCGATACCGACAACTCAAACACTGCCTACTGGTGATGCCTCTAACTTCCCTTGAATGCATTCATTTCTAATTCTATCATTCCTTGTCATGCCACTTATCCATCTCAAAAATTGGGAAAAGGCGTAGATGATCAAGATGATCGTTCCTTGTCTTGCCACTCATCCATCTCAACATCCTCATTTCATCTACACTCATCCTATGAACATGTTGTTCCTTTCCTGCCCAACATTCTTTTCCTTAAAGCTAGCTGGTTTTACAACGATCCTATAAAATTTCCCCTTCAATTTTCTTGGTATGCAGTGATCACATAAAACTCCAAAGGCAAATCACCGCTCATCCACCCAGCTCAAATGCTATGAACAACATCCTTCTTAATCTCTTTGCTCTTCCAAATTATCAACCAATGTATTCAATAACGGTAGCAGTGGCCGTAACGGCCAGACTTATGGCCGTTAAGATACAGGCCATAACAACCCTGTAATAGTATTAAAAAAATAAAAAATAATAAAAAGAGCATTATAAGAAAAAATGTATTGGCCAACCCTATATCGATCCCATATTGCCTCATTACCGGCCATTTTTCAAATTGGGCTTTAGGGCCTCATATCATGTAACAACAACCACCATTACCGTCACATGATGGCCATAAAGTAACCATTTTTTAATAGCATGTTATCAACCCAAGATGTCAAAACGGTTATTTTAGGGTATTTCTTGGTTAGTCGATGTGAAAATTTTATACTAATGAGTGTTGGCCAACTTATTGATTGGCTACAAATTTTATATATTTATTTTTTACTGATTTTTGCCACAACACATAGTTAGGTACCCCTATAAAATGAAAACTTATTATGTAATTGTAGTCTATAATATTTTAATTCCTACATGTGTAAATATGTGTCTTTTAACATCTCCTGAAGTTTCAATGAAAATTTCCACCTTTTTCCCAATGCTTCCCTCAAACACGACATTTTTCCAAGTATCAGTAATGCCGATACATGTTTACATATCCTCGATGATCGATACATGTAACAATACCAATATTCTAAACAGTGCTTCTTGGTCAAATATCTTAACTACTTCCTCATTTCCACTCCGATTATTACTAAATTCTCATTTCGTACGATCTGTTTTAGTCCAACTAATCTTAAAACCGTTAGATTCTAATGCATCCCTACATATTTCTAACCAGTGATAAATATCACCAAGATTTGAAAATCTCATGATAATATCGCGAAAAATACACTATATCGCGGTATTATTGCGAGATTTCAAAATCTTAGCAAATATTAAATATTGTGTTTTTATCACAATATTAACTCAAAAAATTATAAAAACCTTGACGAATTTTTATATAAATATGTATATTTTAATTTTAAAACTATTTATTAATTTAAAATCAATATTTTTATATAATTTTATCTTCAACTAGATTTTCCCCTAATATCCTGAGAAAAAACTCAAATTTTGAAAATCTCCCAAGATTTTTATGTGCCAAGAATTTCCAAGAACGAGATTTGTCACTGTGGTTCAATAAAGACTCTGTGTTACCCCTCCATCTCATTAGTAAAAACCATATCATCTGAAAACAACATACACCAAGGAACAAGGTATTCAATAATGGTAACAATAGCAATAACAACCACCATCATTACCATTACGATGTAGGTCGTAATTGCCTTTACAGCCTTTTTTCCTTCTTTTAAAAAAACCAAAAAAAAAAAAAAAAAACCTGTATTGGACCCATAATGGCCTTACATGCCATTTTTTTTCCTGTAACAGCCATTTTGTAACCATTTTTTTATTACCATGCCTCAAAATCCGTAAATACCTCGTTAATTCAATATATCGTAAAAATATCAAAATCATCAAACCAAATATCAATGTGAATCCCTAGTTGTGAAAAAAAAAAAAAAAAACTGTAG
This sequence comes from Magnolia kwangsiensis, assembly GCA_037074715.1. Lineage (NCBI taxonomy): Eukaryota > Viridiplantae > Streptophyta > Magnoliopsida > Magnoliales > Magnoliaceae > Magnolia > Magnolia kwangsiensis. The sequence continues at coordinate 60,200,145 of CM073585.1, forward strand.
GCTGAGGAGCCAAAGGAGGAATCCGCCTAAGGAGGAGCTTGCATCTAATTAGAGAAAAATAAAAGTTTTGTGACAGTTGTAACAATGGTAACAGCCGCTCAACCCTTCAACAAGAGAGAGAATCCTTTAGCGCATACTCCCATATACAATATGTTGAGAATTTTGAGAATGGAATATCCAGATTTTCCACAAAGTAACATCATCACTAGAGAAGGTCACCAAAGGATCATGTCATTAAATGTAGTCTTATACAAGTGAAGTTGCAAGGGTTTGTAGCAACAAATCTTAAAGATTGGTCTTTGTGATCGGGCACATGCAACCATTCACTTTGAACATTAAGCCTGACCATATATGGACCAAATTAACTTGCCGATCATTTAGAAAATATCAAAGTTCTTCATGGTTATTTTACAAGATCAATGGTCTAGTTAAACCACGGGTCCCGTAGATCTAATTAGATGACCTCTTTGATTATCGGATCAACTATGGGGCCACTAGTCCAAATGAACACCTCTAGGGTTTATATATAAACTGTACCATTTTTTATTTATTATACAACTGTAGAGCCTTAAAGGCCATACTGTTGAACAACATTGAGCATTTTCATAATTCAGCAGTAGTTGGAGTGCTTAGAGTATTATTCTATGGGTCAGTTTCCTTATACGACTTTTTTCAAGAAAGGATTTTTTTAATTTAATTAGGACAAGTTTGAGATAAATTTGGGAATGTTGATCAGGATAAGTTTAATAGGGATTTATTATGGACTAATAGTCATTTAGCATTGGTTTTTTTAAGTAGGTTTCTAAAGAAGGCTATATAAGGCCATCCGTATAGGATGAAATATACAATGTTAAATAAAATTGTTTTTCTTCTTGAGATGGAAATTTTCGCCTAGAGGTAAGACTCTGCTAGATCCCATTAGTGACTCCTTAGGGTTGTTTGTTAGTGGTGGGACTCCATTGTTATATCATTTTACCTTTGTTCTATTTCTACTGCATGTGAAGAGGTCGTCTAATTTGTAAATATTGGAGGAGAGATTGTTCTCATTGAACTTAAAGTGGTAGGTATACTTCAATCTTCAAATAGGTTCAATTTGCTACATCAATTGGCAAATATGACACTATTTAGCTTCTTTTTTTTAATCATCAAACTCTAGCATCATCCAAGTAAAAATAAAAATTAAAAATTAAAGAAATGATCATTAAGATGCCCCTTCATACCACTTCACAAAAAAAGTGATGATCCAATAAAGACCAACATTGAACATCAACATCTGATGAGGACATGGACAACCTAATGTGGATGGATCGGGCTGATTTACTTGCCGATGAGTTTTGGCATAGCTTTGAGGGTGGAAAGGGGCCCAAATATCTTCCACAATGGGCCAAACCCGTAGACCCATCAACGAACAAAGCATTATGGTACCCGTGGTACACCTTCGGGTCCACAAAAGTGTCTTTTGGTGCCATTTTTATGAAGTTCCGATTTTTACTTTATTTTTGGACGAATTTTAATTTATTTTTGCTTTGCTTATGCCTTACTTAAGTAGATAGGAGTAGTTTAGTCTTTTCCCTTCAAAAAAAAATTTAGGGTTGAGGTTATAACATCCAACCTATAGTAATGCTTTGATGTAAGGCCCAAATTAGTTCCAGGACTTTTCTTTTGTTCCTTTCATATAAAACTCAATAATAAAATTTGTCCAGCAGTTTTTGGGATAATTTTCTTATCTTTCCTACAAGCCTTGGCTAGGGGGTTTGATACAACTACATGTGAATGCCGATTTTCATCCGTTAGCTACATCAGATTAGGTATCAGAGCCTCCATTTCTACCATTATTTTATTCTTGCGTGAGCTTCTTCTCTCACGATGATGCCACATAGAGCTAAAGGCCATGGTGCAAGAAGAATGGGCGAGGAAGATGCAGATCCAGTAGAAGAGAGATTTGCCATGTTAGAGAGGCAGATGCATACCATCTCCCAACAACTCGCTATGCTATTAGCAAGGAATGAACCACCGACTCAAGAAAACGATGAAAATGAGTCCAGTGGGAGTGACATTAACCCGTTCCATCATGAAGCTCCGTTTGTTGAGCCACGACAAGCAAGGAGGGATTATTATGATCGAAGTAAAGAGTTGGAGGTGAAGGTAGAAGTTCTAAAATATCATGGTAGAATGCGCGGGGACAATTTTCTAGATTGGATTGATGTTGTGGAGAGGATCTTTGATTACAAAGATGTGGACAAAGCCAAAAAGGTGAAAATAATCACTATGAAGTTGAAAGGCAGAGCTTCAGCATGGTGGGAAAAAGTTAAGGCCACTTGAGAAAGGCGTTGAAAGACCTAGGTGAAAACATCAGAGAAAATGAAGTCTCTCATGAAGGAGGCCTTTTGCCCATCGACTATGTGCAGTCTCTTTTCTAGTGATTACAGCATATTCGATAGGGGATAGGATTGTAGAGGAGTACGCCAAAAAGTTCCATCATCTGGTGGCCCGAAACAATTTATTTAAGATCGAAGAGCAGCTGGTTACTTGTTTCATGGATAGGTTGCAGCCCACTATTGTGGATCAGTTGGGGATTCCACCAGTGTTTACTGTTGCAGAAGCATGTAGGCAAGTGGCCTTGGTTGAAAAGAGAAGCAGGCCAAGTATGGTTGTGTGGAAGTTTTTAATCAATCCACAGGTGTTCAGGGTAGCAGTAATAAGCCTGTATGGGATTCGATTCGGGCCAACAATGTCACTCTAGTGTCCAAGTCATGAGTTCTAAATGACGGGACGGCAGGACAAACGAGTCAAAAAAATGTCCGATGCTACAAATGCAACAGAATTGGGCATATTTTCTCCGAATGCAAGCAGCGACAAATTAATTTGGCTAGTAGCTCCAAGGTAGTTGTGCAAGAACAATCAGTCGACGATGAAGGTGAGACCACTGAGGGAACGCATGATGCAAATTATGATATTGATAGTGGGGACGATGGAATATATGGTGATGGTCCAGAAACATTGGTAATCTAGAAGGCTCTTCTTGCACCTAAGTCACCTAAGGTGATTGGTTACAAATTAATATCTTCTACACTAGCTGCACAATGAATGGCAAAGTCTGTGGGGTGATCGTCAACAGTGGCAGCTGTGAAAATGTCATCTCTGAAGAAGTAGTAGAAAAGCTCCAGTTGAAAACCAAGAAGCATCCGGTTCCATATAAACTTGCTTGGTTTAAGAAAGGCGGTGAGGTGAAGGTTTCTTGTCCTTATTTGGTTTCTTTCACGATTGGTAAAACCTATCATGACAATATATGGTGCGACGTAGTCCAAGGAATGGACGTATGCCATATATTATTGGGCCAACCATGGCAATGCAACCGACAAACCATTCATGATGGCAGAAAAAATACATATACCTTCATGAGAGATAATCAGAAAATAGTATTGAAACCCATGAGAGAGGATTCGGGCGAAACCCGCAACCACAGGGGATGTCAGCCTTCTATCTCATGCAAGGATTCTGAAAGAAAATGCGGGTCATGATGTGGTTTATATGTTGATTGGAAAAAATGCTAATGGTGCCACCTTTATGAGCACACTAATGAAAGACCTAGTTGGCGAATACAAAGATGTATTCTTAGATGAGCTACCTCCGAGATTACCGCCAATGAGGGATATCTAACATTGTATTGACTTGGTGTTGGGATCAAGGTTACCCAATCGAGCTGCCTATAGGATGAGCCCGAAGAGCACGATGAATTGAAATGAGAAGTCACTGAGTTAATAGAAAATGGATGTATTAGGGAGAGTACGAGCACGTGTGCAGTCCCAGCTCTACTAGTTCCTAAAAAGGATGGCAAGTGGAGGATGTCCATTGATGGCAGGGCCATGAACAAAATCACCATAAAATATCGATTTTCAATACCCAATTAGATGACATTTTGGATATGCTTTCGGGGCAAATTTTTTTTCTAAAATAGACCTACGAAGTGGATATCATCAAGTTTGGATATGCCCATGTAATACCCCAAAAATCTTTCACTCGTGTATGTACTAGGGTGGCTAAACACGTGTACATCCTAAATTTGAACTCGTATTTTTCAGAGAGTGACACTTAAATTTTCGTCCACAACCAAACATTTGACTCATACCCTTCTTTACTTCTCAAGCTTTCTTATCATTAACCACCTGACCCAATACCAATCCAAAACCTTGAAAACAATCTGCACAGGCCTATTAACCATATCAACCACTTGATTTTTATTCAAACCTGCCCATCACCCCAAATTTACAAGATGAATCTAAACCATTGTAACTTGACATTTCCAAATCATCTTAAACTTCAAATCTTTAACATTTCGAACCAACGGCCCATCTCAGCCTTAGATCCACTTCATTTTCTAACATGTGCCCTATCTTGACCTAACTAATCAAATGGACGAAGTAGATTGCTTCCCCAGACATTTTGATGGACCCACCAACACCTACTACCAGTTGTACACTCATATGCAGCCCGCGACCCACGTCCATGTAACAACTTGAACTCCAACACTTCCAATTCTCCTCCTTCTCACCGCCCTTCATTTTTTATACCCGACTGAGCAATCCAAGCCATTCATCAACCAATCTGGAAGGCCCAATAGCCAACATTCAACTCTCATTGTTTCTCTATAGTGCGGCGCATTTGATTTACAAATCTACCTCAGTTTTTGACCTATGCCCTAAATTGATCTTGCGAAGCCAATGAATAGACCACCAATATCTTCAATGGGCCCCACTGCCTTTCCAAAAAAAAAAAAAAAAACATGATGTTTAAATACTGCCAACGTGGTTTGACCGCACTAAACAACTCAAGACCCACGCCCGACCGAGATCCCCTCACACTCCCCTCCGTTTCCGCACCAGACCGACCGAACCCATTTGTGCTTCGCACCATTCATCACAGCGGGACCTCTGTTAGATCCAGACCGTCCATCGGGTCAAGACCATTGAGAAACCACAACAGCTGAAGTTTGTAATCCATAACCTCGCATGGCCCACCTCAAATCTTCGATCTTTTCTGTTCTTAGGCTCTTGACCCAACTTGGTGCTGCAAAACTGATGAACGACTTGGATTCCACATTATACATATCGGTGGACCACACCTGTTTCCAACATTCTCCACATCAAACCATGTATGTGATAGCGGTTACAAAGCTTCCTCCCGTAGTGGAACTCATTTCTCTCCGCATCCAAAATCCGTGTGATTCTCGATCTCAGTTGTTAGTTGTATCCATAACAACCTCCAATCAACGTCTCTCCTTGCTCCATCATGGTTTTTCATCAACAATCAATTAGCAAGTTCTGTTTTTCCCCACATCTCTTGCAACATCGTGTTTTAGACAAACTTTCGAACTAGGAACCCATCAACCTAAACCCATCCGATCTTCATTTTGTGGGTCCCACAAGCTTTGCGAGGCCCATCTAGACCATCCGACAACCTTGCAAAGAAATCTATCTTAGAGGAAAATTTTCCATTAACGACCGTTCATCTTCCTCATTAAACCTGCACTACAAAACATATGGTTAATAACTTGACTTTAGATCTAAAAACAACCTTCACGTGACTCGTATGATCGACGAACCTTGATCAAGATCAGACCTAACGTGTGGAAGTAAAACTCCATTAGTCGCGGGAAAGAAACCGCACGTCGCAGCTCGTCGCGAAGTCTCCTTGTGCATCATGGACTCCAGAGACGGTGCGTATAGATTCTTATTTTTCTCCAACATACGATCAGGAGAAGAACAGTGAGAGCCAGAGAGAAACAGTGAGAGCGAGGGAGATAAACAATGACAGAGAGAGAGAGAGAGAGAGATTGCGTGAGTCCAGTTTCTATTAAACAGAGAGACCACATCGAGTTCCTATCTCAGTGCCTATCTGTGCGGTTGAGTCCAATTTCTGTTAAACATTCTAGCTGACCAAAAATAGAAGAGGGAGACGAAAGAAAGCCAGAGGAAGAAGAAGAGGAAGAAAAAGGACTCGTCTGAGTCGACTCGCCAAAACAACTTGTTGAGTTGCTAAGATCAATTGGGCCATTCCCAGGTCTAGATCAAGCCGTCTCCATCGTTTATTAAGTAAGACCCTCCTTACATCATGTCAATTCAACTAGATCACTATGTTGTACTTGTACATTCACAACTCATTCAGTCGACTCACCGAGTTAATTTAGTTGGTCTATCTTATCTTAGATCTAAGAGACTAGAACCCTAGATTGAAGCATGCATGATTAATATGTATAGGCAATCTAAGTGAAATCTCGAGTTAGTTAGGATCTTAAATAAGTCACACGTACTTGCTCTAAGGTTTAATCGAGTTGGATCGAGCAAGAGCGAGTTGATTCAAGGTTAACATCATAAAACTCTGACACATCAAATTTCTTTCCTTCACTTGAGGTAGGCGATCTTCTCAATTGAAAACCCTATGTTACTATGTAGATTTTGATTATTTTTTGTGTACAGTAGATTAGATTTATTGATTATTTTTATTAGTAGATTGATTTCATTTGATTAATTGCTAAGAATTGTGGGTTTAATATATTTAATTATTGTTATGAGTTGTTAATTGATTTCATTTTATTATTGTTACGCACTGTAGCTTGAATTTATCATTATGTGTTGTAGAATGGATTTAAGTTACGGGTGCTCTGCCCAAGGCTATTCCCGAAAGGATGGTTATTTTGTGCCGCACTTTTGAATTGTAGCATTTGTGAACATTCGATCCATAGCCCGTGTTGCAGGACGTATGTCGTATTTGAATATTCAATCTGCAGCCCGTGTTCAGGATGCAAATCGTATTTCCTTTATGTAAGATTAAGTGAATCTACACGGGTGCTCTACCTTTTTTCTTTCTTTTTCTTTTTTTTTGAAAACTCAAATAATGTAATTGAATCCTTTTTGCTACTCAATTCATCCTAAAAACTAAACTCAAACTCATTTAATATAAGACTATCAAACTATGAAATTGGACAACTCAAATGAGCTATTCTCTTTCCTTTCTACCACTACCACTATATAGCATTTTTAAGGAGACGGCACTAGCAAAGACGGCTCTGAAAACATGGGACTTTTAACTATATGTTTCCCATCAGATGGCAATTCGGAGTTGTAATATGAATACACAACTATGGGACTTCTAACTCTATGTTTGCCATCAGACCACACTAGCGATGTTAAAATTATCCAATGGCTCACCTAAGAGCATCACCGTCACAGTAAAGCTGAGCTTCTCATAGACCGACTTGAAATGTAGAACGTTGGGTTCAACCACGATGTTCACCCGATGGTTAGAATTGATTGTTGCCTTATACTTGGAATTTGGTGGGCCATCATTTGTGACCGTCCGTGGGAATATACTTGTGAAATTTGTCGGTTCCAAGATCGCGGAAGACATCAATGGATAGTTGAGATAATTGGAAGATCCAAGAGTGGCATTGGGGCAGCTGGTGTTTTCTCCTGTTATGAGCTTAAGTTACATTGCATCGTAGCCTTGGTTGCATAGCATTTGAATGTAGTCATCTTCAGTGGCCTTGTACACTATCCCGGGATTTACGGCTCTTTTAGGATTGATATGGCCCGCACCATAACTGAATTCGTGATCTAGACTGTCGGAGTGATCCATTGGAAAAGTTGTTGTCATAAAAGCTGACTTAATGGCAGCCGGAGACCGTGACGAGTGAACTGATTTGACATAGGCAGTTGCACCAGTTGCGTAAGGGCAAGACATGGATGTGCCGGAAACGATATTATACTTCGAATGTTGTTTATCACCCTCTTACCCTGAAATTGAACCTTTTGGTGACCATGCAGCCAATATATCGACCCCGAGAGCAGTTACATCTGGCTTAAGAACGTCTAGCGTGATGAAGTTGGGTCCTCTAGAAGAGAATGATACAACTTGGGGAGCCTTTCGATCAAAGACTGCTTGGCTTTTGTGAATCCTAGCCACTGGATTTCTGCTCTTGTTCAGGTACTTAGAAACCTCTTTTCCTGCAAACTTAGTGAGTACAAGATTTGGTAGAACATAAGTGAACGCATTATCAGTTTCATCTTTTGCTATCATAACAGATCCATGGGCCCCAGCTTCATATGGCTCCTCGCCTTCCGACATATCAGTGTTGCAGTAAACAATCTTCCCTTTCATAACATTTTAGATGCACGATGCCTTGCCCTGGGAGATCCAAAATGGTTGTAAACATGATGCTTTGCCCTAGGTTGTTTTTCATAAAATGGTACACGTAGGTGCCCTACCCATACTTCGTAAAATGTTGGATGCACAGTACGGTGCCTTGCCCTAAGAGGTCCAAAACGGTCACAATGAACAGGTGCTCTGCCCTAGCAAAGTCCAAAAAGGATTAGGAGTTATTTTGTTTTATTGGACTTCGTTATCGAAATTTCAATTGTTATTATGGCAATGTTTTAAATATCTACGATATCAGTTGATATATCCCACAATATATCTTGTATCCCGTCCATGCGATACGAAACACATAGGTCATGCCGATATATCCCACACGTTCGATTCGGTGAGCATTTTCAATTTCCGATCCCTTTTTTTAATTCAAATTGTGTTAAATCAGCTTCAAATGGTTACAAATTCATTCATTCTTCATGTTTTGCACGAAAAGCCATGAAGTTGGAGCTTTGATTTTGATATCCATTGGTTCTTCATGTTCTCCATTTTTATTTTTATTTTTGAAATTTTACTTCAACCAATTGTCAATTGAGACTAGTTTCGAAGTATTTAGGAGTTTCGAAGTATTTAGGAGTATTTAGGAGTGTTTGAAATTTGAGTTAGGTGATCCGATTTGGGAAAAATTGGAGAAATTTTAAATTTTCCTCAATTTCTCCCAAATTGCTTGCAATGTTGCACTCAAAACATGAAATCAAGCATGTATAACAGTTGAACTACTGGTTTGTTAAGTCCTTGTCGATTTTCAAAAAATAAAATATTTTTTAGAAAAAATTGAAATTTTCGTTCAACCAATTGTCAATTGAGAATAATTTCCAAGTATTTAGGAGTGTTTGATGAAATGATCATCACATACATTTTAAATGTTATACATTCAATTTGCATATGGTTGCATTAGTTCAGTCAGATAGCGCATGACTTAGGACCCTATACAAAAAAAACCTATTATGTGCACTTCTTTTTTGAGATGTTATGATTTAGAAGTATGGATTAAGGTCTTTTCGACAATCCTTGAACTTTCATTGAAAAATTCAACCATTTTCCCAATGTTTCCCCATGCTTCCCAAATAGTATGATAAATTATCTATCCCGTGTGATTAACCAATATGTATCTGTATCCTAAGGGTGCAATACGTAACGCGATACCGTTATTTCAAACACTAATTATGGGAATGCCAATAGTTCTCCCATATTCGAGATTGTGGATGCATAAATACAGTTTAGATGCACATATTCGTGAGCCACAATCCTCAAAAGGTATGGGACTATTCAGGATCAGGAATCTATCATCCTGTATCACTTTGCACATTAGGTATGGGACTAACATGGGTTGTGGCCCTTCGTGTGAGGCCTCTAACAGCCTGCGATACTAGTACTACGCACTACAACTAGACCATTCATTATGTATTTTTTTGGTAACATGCCTACTTATGATATCATGCTAACTTTATTCATTTTATTGAGTTGCACTTGATGCCGACGTAGAATTTCCAATTTGGGAATGATATGACTCTACGAGCCACTACACTCACACCCCCTTAGACTATTTTGCAAGTGTAAAGTTGTAGTACGAGCGTTGGACAATCATATTAGTTTTATTTAAGTTATTAGAATTAGTTGCTGGTTGATTTTTCTTTGTTAGCTAAATTTTGAATTTCGATGCAAGGATGTAATCCAGGAAGAGCGATTGTGTAGTGAACATTTTTATTGATGAGAAAATATATTTTACTTCCCTTAGTTGGCTCTGATTGTGTATTAAATGGATGGAATTATGTGAATCGCAATGCATTTTGATTTAATATAGCTCACGGGTCTAGAATTCAAATTCGGGCCTGGCCAACGTGGGTGCCGAATTTTGAGGTGTGACAGCCTAGGTGATGAGTGGAAAAGCACGTTCAAGACACGGGAAGGTTTGTACGAATGGTTGGTGGTGCCATTTGGTCTCTCTGATGCCCCAAGCACATTGATGCAGGACATGAAATTCAAGTGTGATGTGCAAGATTTTTAGGCTTAAGATCACACTAATGCAGAAACAGTTACACAAAATTCCACATCCACACAAAAGTTCAAGCACTCAATCAAGGGGAATCTTATGCGGATCCAGGCCTACACATGCTGGGGCCGGATCAATCAAAATTATAGACCAAACAAGAATCAAAGGAGGGTAAATTCATCCACACATGCACAGAAATAATTTCCCAAACCAAGGGATTCACAGATTTTAACTCGAGGAACCCTAAGGTTGAAGAAAGGGCATAAAATTAGGGATTTGAATAATTTAGGGTTAGGGTTAGGGATTTGGATAAAAGAGTGAAAGAGAGGAAAGAGACGAACCAAATAAGTGGCGCATGTGTAGACAGCAGCAACTGCCCAGACGCACGTGCGTGTGATCCCAACCGCACGTGTAGGGCCCACTATTCAGAAAAAGGCCACCTTGGCCCTGGTCGGCAAGGGATGGACTCCAAAACCCCCAAATATCAGCTCGATCCGATACACGGTTTGTGTATGGTGCTCTATCGAAGTTTCGGCCCTCCTACGAGGCCAAATTTTGAAAATCTGTTGTAGATAGAGAAACACCTGTAAATATTGATGGATTTGCAGATGGAATGCTTGTAGGAGGAGATATATGGATGGAAGAAGGTGGGGGTGAATCGGGATATGTGTGGCTTCGCACCACGGTAGTCAACCCTTCGAAGAAGGGAGGGTTTCGCACCCAATCGAATCTCCACAACTTAGAAACTTAAAAGAGCAAAAAAAAAACAGCAATTTTATTAATCTTTATTGAGAAAAAAAGACAAAGGGTTGCCTATTTATAATAAAAGCATATACTCCAAAACTCACGCCATGTGCGCAACCTATTACTTGGAAACGAAGTAATCAAAAATAACAACTAATTAAAGCAATCTAAATAGTCCATGATATTCCTAATAACAATAATAAGCAAAATCCAAAGTACTAGATTAATTAGAATAGTGGACCACGATCATGCGAATCCATGGTGGGGATTCACATGACTATCAGGTCCACTCCAACAAACCAAAACGCAGTCCTCTAACTAGGAAGCCCTCCCTAGATGTCATCATCAATCCAGATCGATGGTGGGGCCGCCCTCACGTACGTGCGTAGGTAGGCGGGCATGTGCTCATGATGTCCCCATCACACATTCATGGGGGTGATGAACCAAGTGTTACGCCCCTACATTAGAATGTTTGTAATGGCATATTTTGATGACAGCCTAATTTACAGTCTAGATATGCGCACCCATATGCATCATTTACAGAGTGTATTTGACACTTTAAGACGAGCAATTATAAGTAAATCCAAAAGGATGTAGTTTGGGGACAAATCAAGTTGTGCTCCTTGGCTGTGTGGTGAGTATTGATGGTATTAGTGTGGATCAAGAGAAGGTACAAGCGGTACAGGAATGCCCTACGCCCAAGACAATACATGATGTGTGGAGTTTCCTTAGATTGGCTACTTTCTATTGTCGATTCATTTGAAACTTTAGTACATTGGCAACTCCTTTAATAGATTGCTTGAAGAAGGGACCATTTGGATGGTCACAGTGACACAAGAGTCTCAAAGCGGTGAAGAAAAGGTTGACAGAAGCACCTATTTTAGCTTTATTAGACTTTGATAAGGTGTTTTGGGTAGATTATGATGCATCCTACGTTGGCATTGGGGTGGTACTCAGCCAAGATGGTTGGCCCATAGCTTTTTATGGCGAGAAGCCAAGTGGTCCAAGAGTGCGGTACACTACATATGATGTGGAGTTTTATTCAATTGTGCAGGCCCTCTATCATTGGAGACATTAGTTGGTGCGGCACGAGTTTGTATTTTTCTCCAATCACGAAGCTTTGAAATATTTGAATGGGCAGCAAAAATTTAATCGACGACATGCGAAATGGGTATCTTACTTGCAAGAATTCACCTTCAATTTGAAGCATATAGCAGGCACACACAATCGGATAGCGGATGCATTGAGTCGCAGGAGGAGCTTATTGACTACATTAAAAGCAAAAGTGGTTGGCTTTGATTGCTTTGTGGATACGTAGATTGGTGACTGAGATTTCAATATATATATATATATATATATATATATATATATATATATATGGGCTAGAATGGAGGGCAGACAAAAAGGAGAATACACTTTATAGGATGGTTTTCTCTTTTGAGGCATGAGATTGTGCATCCTTGATTATGTCTTTCCAAGAGAAACTAATAGCAAAGATTCATGCGGGATTGTTATCGGGGCATGAAGTTCGAGATCGAACTCTTGCGTTGATTAAAGATTGGCCAGGATTAAAAAGAGATGTGACTAGGTATGTGGAAAGGTGTCAAATATGCCAAACAGCTAAGGGCCACATAGAGAATGTAGGATTACATATGCCATTACCTATTCCACAGGCACCATGGGTGGACATGAGCATGGATTTCATATTGGGGTTGTTGTGCACACAGCGTGGTAATGATTCTATTATTGTTATTGTGGATCGATTTTCTAGAATGGCTCATTTTGTTCCATACAGGAAGAATAGCGATGAATCTTACATTGTGAGGTTATATTTTCGGGAGGTAGTGAAGCTACAAGGCGTACCAAAGAGTATTACTACGGACCGTGATAGCAAGTTTGTCAATCATTTTTTGGCAAACATTATGGAGACAGTTGGGAACTCATTTATTCTTCAGTAGTACCTATCATCCTCAAACCGATGGGCAGACTGAGGTAGTAAATTAAAGTTTGGGAAACTTACTGTGCACATTGGTATGGGACAAACCGAAGCAGTGGGACATAACCTTGCCATACACAAAGTTTGTGTATAACAGGGCGAAGAATAGAACTACTCAGAAGACCCTTTTTGAAGTGGTCTATGGGCGTTAACCCTTCGAACATGTTTGATCTTATACCAATACCCAGTATGATCAAGGTGTCTGATAATATTGATGAGATGATGGCACAATTTTGGCAAGTACATGAACAATTCCATAAGCAGAATAAAGCAAGCAACGTAAGTGACAAGTAAGTTGCAGATAGAGGATGTCGGAAGGTAGTTTTCGAAGAGGGAGATTTAGTGTGGATCTACATGAGGACAAAAAGGTTTGCAGCAAGCACTTACAACAAGCTAAAGCAAAAAAAATACTGGCCCGTGCAAGATCTTGAAGCAGATTAATGACAATGCCTATCATATTGAGCTACCGCCTGGAGTGAACACTTCTAATGTGTTCAATGTTACTAATCTTACACCATATAAGGTGACGGATAGCAAATCAGATTTGAGGTCGAGCCTTTTCCAACATGGGGAGGATGATGAAGACATGGATGACCTAATGTTGATGGATCGGGCTGATTTACTTGTCAATGAGTTTTGACATGGATTTGAGCATGGAAAGGGGCCTAAATATCTTTAATATTGGGCCAAACCTGTAGACCCATCAATGGACTATGCATTATGGTACACGTTCAGGTCCACAAAAGAGTCTTTTGGTGGCATTTTTATTAAGTTGCGATTTTTGTTTTATTTTTTGATGAATTTTAATTTATTTTTACTTTGTTAATGCCTTGCTTAAGTAAATAGGGGTAGTTTAATCTTTTTCTTTTAAAATAACATCCAACCCATATTTATGCTTTGATGTAAGGCCCAAATTAATTATAGGGCTTTTCTTTTGTTCCTTTCATATATAACTCAATAGTAAAATTTGTCCAGCAATTTTTGGGATAATTTTTATTGAGTGTGAAATATTACATATTTCCTCCAATTTATACCTTGGTTTTATAAACATAATAGTGCTTAATCGATCTAATTATACATGTTTACATGTGCGAGGTGATTTCGAAAACTTAAGGTGAAATTGATGCCAAAAAGAAGATTTATGCTCAAAAGATTACTAAATGAAGATTTGGAGATTTGGAAGTCATTAATGAAGAATTCACATGCCAAAGATCCAAGGAAATCAAGTGAGAGATGAAGAGAATCAAAGATTTGAAGTGTAGAAAAGGAATCCTGAAAATTGTCCGGAACAAAGAAGATTCCTGAAAATTGCCCTAAAAAAACATAGTCTGGAATTTTGAGTCTAAAGCAAAATTTTCCTGAAACAAACTTTCCGACTGAAGTGTAGTTTCGGTCCGACCAAAATCGCACAAAACAATCCAATGAGAAACAGAATTTTCAGCCTTAATTCAGTCTATCCAAAGCCAACTTCGGTCCAACCGAAATCACACAGCTTTGTCCAGCGAGAAAGTGTGATTTTCAGCTTTAATTCGGTCCAACCGAAGCGTAACTTTTTATGCAAAATTAAGGCGGTCTCAAAGTCAGTCCAAGCAAATACTATAAACATGGGTCTTTTAATTGTTTCTAAGCATGAATTAAGGTTGGAAGAGTAGAGCAAAGTGTTGGAGAACTTCAAGGAGTCCTTCCTTCTTCCTCAATCTTCTTCTTCTAGTTAGTTTTAATACTTTGTTTAAGAGTTTTTAGTTCAATCATGTCTTTGGTTGACTAAATCTCTTAGCTAAGGCTAAGAGGCGAAGCTTGTAGCGTGTTGGAATGTTTATCTTGTTTTGATTCTTGTTTATGTTGAACTTCATTGACTTCTACCTTGAATTTAAGAAATATTTTCAGTTTTCTATGCTTTGTTGTGACTCAACTTACAATAGATGTTGTGATAGCTTTGAGCATCCTCTTTTCCATTCTGAGATTGTGAGATTGGTAAATACTATTGTTCACCATCGTCTCCCGAGCATGGTAGGGTGATGGAATCCCTTCCACTCATCACAATTCTCTTCCATTGAGAATTAGGTCAATGAAAGTTCAGATTTGATTTAATTGTTTTATCTTCCAATTTGATAGGATAGGACTCTAATTCCAATTGTGTTCTTTGAATAAAGCAAACTAGTATCTTGATAGCTACAAGTGGATCCTTGGCACCCTAGTTCCCACCTTTAAATTCAAAAAAATTAATCAACTTATTCACAATTACTCTCCTTTATTCCGGATTTAGATTTGGATCTTTTTCTAGTTCTAATTCTAGTTATTTCAGAATACGTACAAGTTTAGTCCCTGTGGATTCGACCTCGGTCTTACTGAGTTATTACTACATAGGGACCCTAGACTTGGGGTTGTGAACAATTTTCTTATCTTTCCTACAAGCCTTCGTTAAGGTTTGATACAACCGCATGTGGATGCCGATTTTCATCCGTTAGCTACATCAACATCCTAGCAAAATCATCAAAAATTAAGGTCAACAAACCTCAGCTCAGAATTAAATTATCCTACTCTATTGCTCCTAAGCCATCACTGTTAAACTATACTTTAAGGAGCTATCCATAAGGACAGTATTGTTTTGCATATAGCTGAACCCTCCCCCCACCCCCCCCCCCCCCCCCCCCCCCCCGAAAAAAAAAAAAAACAAATTGTAATAAATCAATGATTTGTACAAGTTTGACTACATGGACTTGGTAGTTATGTACAAATAAGTATCTCATTTCCAATCGTAAGTGGAGTCTTCAGAAAACAGTAACTATGACCTTTCCTGCCAAGAAAAAACTATAATAAAAAAATTTTATTATAAAAAAAAAAAAAAAAAAAAAAAAAAAAAAAAAAAAATACACACAAGAAAATACATGAATCTAATATACCTACAATATGGTGAGCCATCCAGAATAACTTTGGCATCCTCCTTGATAATATTCACCAAGTCGAGGCCGAATCTCACACCAGAAAAGTTGCACTCCGATGGAAAGGCAAATAAGTTATAAACAGTACCTACAATCAGCAATATACATGAGGCAACAAAATGCGAAAAGTATGCAACCATTCTATAATATTAAGATGCATTTATACATGTACATACAATGCATGTGGTGAAAATATCCATATACGTACATTGGCTGTGGGCTTTGATGCATGATGTGAGGAGACTTCTTTAGTCATGCCTTATATGTGATGGCCATAACTGATTATTCAGTTAAAAGATATAATCTCAACAAAATCTCACTTGTTTGATTTAGATAAAACATAGCTCGGTCTGAGTAGACACAGATAGACTAGTCTTTTGTGAGAAACAGAAACCCAATCGTACAAAATCCCACCTGTTCGCAGAACCATCATTTGGATATGTTACTAATGTGCTGATGTCACATTGGTGCCTTTGGAAAGTGATGCATTGTATCCATATCCACATGCATCCTACCCAGCATCCATATCAGGGCTTTTCTGTGAATGGCAACATGCATACATCTAACTGTTCATTTTGGGCATCATCATTTGGATATGTTACTACCATGGCGATATAACATCTGCCTTTGAAAAGTGAGGCATGTATCCATTCATCAAAAAGGAAGTGAGGCACTATATCCATATCCAGACATGCATTTCCCCAAAATGCATATCAGGGCTTTTTTTAGGAACAGCAAGCATGCTTATCAGAGCATTGTAACAACCATTTCCAAATCAATCTATAAATGATTCAATAAAATAATGCCTTCCCACATAAATTACTTAGGTAATAATAATAAACCTAAAGTGTCGCCATTCACCACTGTCCCAGTCAATGTAGCTTCAGTTCTCCGTTGTGCAGGGTGTTGTGATACCTTAAAAGAAGATAGTTTAGTTTTAGAGGGACCACTATGATGCTCAACATCTTCAATATCTACAGCAAGAGCTGTGGCTCCTTGGTTAAGAGCATATCTATAAATTCTTAAGGAAGATAAGAACTGCAAAACCACTGCTTCAAAAAAAAAAAGAGCATATAACATAACCAGGCACCCTGCCATTGCATGGAAAGATAGATCTTGTGCAATAGTGTAACAATTGTGCTCAAAAAATAAAAATAGAGATGGTGTAACAACCCCAAAAGCTACAAGATTAGTGCCTAAATCTGGAGAGTGGTAAAATAATACAGCATTTTCAAAAGAAAAAAAAAAGGCATGCTTTGATCAACTCCACAGCAGTAATGATATAGTGTCAAGCAGTTACTGCCCTCATTAGCAGTTAATATGTTTGCTAGTCGAAGCTGCATATGTTGGTAGGATACTCTCTAATTCCAAGGACACTGTTATGGTTCTCCATTGTGTACATGAAACAGCTTTCTCTGCTCCAAGGGAAGGCCTCTCCAACCAGTTTTAGAGCTGCTGTCGCCCCAGAAGTGAATATGCATTTGTAGTCTTCTGGCGATGCGTTAAAATACTCAAGAACCTGGGCCACAAAAAATGTTTCAACGAAGCCAAAAGATAAGAAAGAACAGAAATAGAAACCTAAGGCATTTACCATGCAAAATTCAACAAATCCATAGCAAGAAAAAAATCCTTGACGGATAAGATCAAAACCTAATCGCATCCCAATATATGGACTTTATCCAATGAAAAGACCTGAGTCATCTTCTTTTTTTCAAAAATGCTCTCGCATTTTTGTCGGCAGGCACCTGAGTTGCCTTTTTTTCCGAAAATTGTCACCCAAAAGTAGGTGGTGCCCCCCCCCCCCCCAACACACACACTTCACAACCAACCACATGCTTCCCGGATGTGCGAGGATGGAACATGTGCGCAAGAATTGGGACCCAGAGTGAACTTACTCTGGCCTAGAAATCAGGCCACTCAACTACTTTGTTGTTTCCCACGTGCATGCAATGTTTTAAATATCATTATTGCATATTGTGTCACACCCTTGGGACATGGATACATATCGGTTATCACATGGGATATATCGGTTGTATCACGTAATGTATCGCTGTTGTTGGGAAACATGGGAACATTGGGAAATTGGTCAAGTGTTTCATGGAAACTTTAAGGATTGTTGAAAAAAACATCAATACACACTTGGAAATTTTTATTTTTTTAAAGTACAAAAAAAAAAGGGGCACATAATAGAGGTTTCCTTTGTATGGGGTCCTATTACATGCACTGTCCAACTGAACTAATGCAAGTATATTTAAAGTCTATTCATATAATTTATAAACTTAAGAAGACATGTATGGAAACACAGGCAATACATTCAAAAGCAAAAGAAGAATCACTAGATCAGGTTACATATATGTTTGATTATGTGTTTGGATACAAAGATTGCAACTGATTTGCGAGAAATTGAGTAATTTCGATTTTTATCAATTTCCGCAACTTGCCCCATCTCCCCCAAATCTTGAAATTGAAGCTTCAAATCTATGATTTTTCATGGAAAACATGGAGAATCATAGATTTGTAACCTTTTAACAATGATTTAATGTGATTTATAGCAAAAAAAAAAAAAGGATCGAAAATCGAAAATGCTCACTGGATCAAATAGGTGGGATATATCGGCCCTACCTGTGCATTTCGTATCGCACAGGTGAGATACAAGATATATCGTGGGATATATTCGCCAATACCGTCGATATTTAAAATACTTCATGCATGGAACTTGACATTCACTAGTCTACTGATTATAAAAGAAAATTCAAACTTCACCAAAACCCAACTGAAAAATTAATGCGTTTTCATGCACCTAGCAAAACTCAGCGACCGGAATAAAATATTCCACCCGTATCAATCATGAAGATTCAAAATTTAAGAAAATTTCCGACATTAACATATCAAACCATTCCATTCTCATCAGAACATGGAAACGAAACAAATTAAAACTACTTCGAAACAAGATGAATTTCAAAATTGTAGATATTTATGGGCCATGGGCCTTTTCTCTCTAGACAATGGGCTATCTCTTATTCTCTTATTATTTTTCTTTCTTTTGTTTTTCTCTTTTGCCCTTGGTTCTAAGGATATTTTATGTAATTTGGGACATCACTTAATATAAATAAGAAAGGGGCTGGAAGTCTACCCCTAGTTAGACTTTTTCCTCTCCTAAAGGCTTTTTTCTCTCTCACATCTTACCAAGGCCAAAAAACGCTCCTAGGGTTCTCTCCCCATCCTCCCTTCTTGATGTCCCTTTCTCTTCTCTCTTTTTCCTTCTCTTCTCTTCTTTCTTCTTCTCAGATTTTTCAATTAGTTTGAGGTTCGTTGCAGCCTAATCAGCAATTGAAAGTGATTTAATGAGGAGTGATCTTGCAATAGTTTCTAATTTTCTTTGAAGGGTTGCTCGACATTCAATGTTGATTAGGTTTTTGGCGCGTTTTTCTTCCATTTTTTCAGAAACCGGTTTGTGGCAGCTGAGATTTGCTGGATGTTTTCATTTGGACAGTTTTTTTTTTTCCTTTTTGTCCTGATTTACAACGATTCTTTTGCGGGAAACAATCAAGTACTTGAGATTTGTTTTTCTTTTTGAACAGTCTCAAGATTTGTAAATATCTAGTGAATTTAGCCATAAGATCTCCTTCTCTTCTTCGGTGGTTTGATTTGGAGCTAAGAGGATTAAAACCTTTTTGGATTTTTTTTTTGGTTACTTTTAAGACTGCCACAAGCTATAGTTGGTTATAGCAGTTTTATTATTATTATTATTGATTAGTGTGAAGTATTGATATTTAGTATTGTTTTAATTGTTTGGGATTAAATATGGCTTCATAATCAATATCTGAGACGGTTGATCCCATCGCCTCCAAGATAGAAAGGTTGATTGCTCATTCCAAGAATCCTGGATTGCATATTACAACTCATAAACTTACATCCAGCAATTATCTTCAATGGTCAAAAGTTGTTGAGATGTTTGTTGGAGTAAAACAAAAGTTGTGTAACAGTACATTGGAACCTCCTATGACTAATCCTTCTTATGAAGAGTGGAAATCAAACAATTTGTTAGTTATATCTTAGCTCTGAATTCTATTGAACCAGAGGTTAGTGAAGGACTTTTTTAATGTTGTCCACTGCACCCTGAGATTCAGGTGACAGTTTATCAATTGTATGTCGATCAATATGATATGCCTAAATTTAAAATATTTATGGGGAGATTGGTCATTTAAGACGGGGAGGGATTAGTGCCAAATTATTATGCTAAGATGCGTGGTTTATGATATGAATTATCTTTCATGTGTTCTAAAGATGCAGAAGCATATAAAACAGGTGTTGAGAAGAAAATGACATTTGATTTGTTAGCAAGTCTTAATTCTGATTTTGCACATGTTCGAGCTCGAATTCTTAGTTCCCCTACTTTTCCTTCACTTAACAATGTATATGCTTTGCTGTTATGAGATGAGAAGCATCATACAACTATGGGATCAACTATGGTTGAGAAATCTCCCCTAATAACAAAATTCATAAATTTTATTATGTTGTTGTTGGCCGAAGTAAAGTATAGGAAGAGAATGTCATGATGGTAGCCAAGGTCATGGTTGTGGTATTGGCCGTCATCATGGTGTGGATCATTTATGCACTCATTGTGGTAGATATGGAAATATTGTTGATTATTATCTGGTCTTTAATGGTTGACCTCCAGGCCACGCTGCTAATCGAAAGCTACATACAGTAAGAATTCTCAAGATATTATTGGGGACGTTGTACCACTGGCAAATTCACATGTGGTTCCATCAGCTGGTGTTGTGGTTCCTTACTTGAAAAGTAGGTATGACACATTACTAAGGGATGTCACTCAGAATTAAGGCTCTTCATCCACTCTCTTTTGCTCAGGCAGGTAATACTTTTAAAGTCTTTCACACTATTTCTACATCAAGTCCTTTGGTAATTCATTCGGGAGCTACTAATCATACGACCATACATCTATTTTTTTCTTCATTTAATCCCAACCCTAATTTAGGTCGTAAGAAATTAGCAGATGGTACGCTAACACCTATTGAGAGAAGGGGGGGCAAATTTTATTTCTCCATTGTTCTCCTTGTCCTCCATTTTATTAGCTCTTAATGTTGCTTCTAATTTGTCATATTACTACCCCTAAAAAAGGATATAAATTGTAGTGTGATATTTTTTTTCCTGATTATTGTATCTTTCAATATTTAAATATGAAAAAGTTGCTTGGTGGTGGACGTGAAAATGATGGATTATACATTCTTCATTTGAATTCTTCAAGTCAATTTAGTAAATGTCTTACTGTAAAAAAAATTAAAAAATTAAAAAAATTTAAAATTAAAAATTAAAATTAAAAAAATTAAAATTAAAAAAATTAAAATTAAATAAAAAAATTTAAAAAAAAAACTTTATATTTGGCATTATTGGTTTGAGCATCCTTCTAGTTTAGTTTTACAATCTTTGTTGCCAAGTCAGTTAAGTCTAGTGATCTTAAGAATTCATAATGTGGACTTGTATTTTAACAAAACATCATGTCTATTTATCCTCCTGTGGAGTGAAAGTCTAGTAGAAATTTTTCTTTGCTCATTGTAAGGTATGGGGTCTAATTCACATTGCTTCTAAAGGATTCAAGTACTTTGTCTCTCTTATTGATGATGCTTCTCATATAATGTGAATTTATTTGATGAAAAATACAGATGAGGTTGACTCCATTTTCAAAGTGCTTCTTCATGGTTGGGTTAAAAATCAATTTAATATGAATATTGGTACTCTTCATATATATAGTGCAAAGGAATAGCATTCCCATTCTATGATTTCTTATCTTCAAGAGAATTGTATTAATTCTCAAACCACTTGTGTGTAATACCCTGCAGTAGAATGGAATTGCTAAAAGAAAGAATAGGCATCTCCTAGAAGTCCCGTGCTCTTCTCATTGATATGTTTATTCCTAAATCTTTTTGGCCAGATAACGTCCTTACTACATGTTATTTGATTAATCACTTGCTACTAAGGCTCTTTCTGATTAGTTTCCCGTTAAATATTTTTTGGCATTCTATCATATCCTTAAAATCACATTGTGGGTCTTAAGGTGTGTTATGTCTGTAATATTGATCCTCATCGAAATAAATTGTCAAATCAGGCCATCAAATGTATTTTCTTGGGATATTCATTTTTACGAAAAAGGTTGCGAGTGTTTTGATACGGGTCGCTAAAAAGAGTTATGTCTCCATGGGTATTAAATTTTTTTGTTTAATGCTCCATATTTTCTATAGGTCTCCGGGAGCACAAATTATATGGCTCCTCCTACTAATGTTCGTGGGTTTGGTCCAACTGGCTTTGTTCCTTAAACCTGATAGTGTGAAAGATAAGGTTGTTTCTGATTCACAATCGACCAAACCAGACTTGAAAGTGTATGAAAAAGGGAATGTTCAAACTCCGGTTCTTCCTCATGTCACCACGAAGCATGGTCCTTTGGCAACATGTACTGATAGTGTTCCTACTAGCTTGCCTATTTATATTTATCCATATTTAGAGTCATCTTTGGATTTTCCTATTGCTGTTAAAAATGCAAAAAAAAAAACCAAAAAAAAACACAATGTACTTCTCAACCTATTAAACATTTTGTTTCCTATCATTCCATCTTCAGTTCACAGGTCTTTTGTTTCTATCCTCGAGTGTTCTTCCACTATTCTTAAAAATCTTAAAGAGGCTCTTAATTCTCCTTTATGGCGACAAATTATGGAGAATGAGATAGCTGCCCTTAAGAGGAAGCATACATGGGAGATGATTAATTTACCAATTGAAAAGAATCCAATGGGTTGTCGCTAGGTGTATGCTCTATAAACGCACAAAGTACATCCTCATCAGATCAATTTGCATCTCTCTTTATCTGGTAGAGGAGAAAAAGGAAGTTAAGGTGGTTGTGGTCGTGGTCGTGGCAAACAATTTGGTGGTAGAGGTTCTGAGGGAGGTTATTTTGGAGGCATGAGTACATGGGGTGGTCGTGGCACAGATTTTAGTGGCGGTCATGGTAGTGGTCATGGTAATCAGCAGTGTACTTATTGTGGTCTTAATAACCACATAGCTAATACATGTTGTGATCTTATTAGTAAACCAGCTTCTGCATATCAGCTCCGCTCTTTAGAAGATGGTTCTGAGAGTCGTCTTTAAGCCTACCTCCACCCATTCTGAGCTAGGTACTTCAGGTGACACAATTACACCACCTAAGCAAGAGGATACCCAGCTTCTGAAAGATCACTCTACTCATGCCTCAACCTCCTCAACTATCTTGCCCAGTCACGTACAATTTATCTTACTTCTAAGAGTGTTCTTTGGGTTATCAACTCCAGAGTTTTCGATCATATGACCAGAAAGCACATGTTGTCTCAGCTAGTGCAGTCTTCGTCTATTTCCTCTGTAACATTAGTAGACAATACTTCAACCCATGTCTCTAGGGTGAATATTGCTCATCCCAACCGATCTCTTTTATTATTATCAGTACTTTATATTCCTAAATTTCCTTTGAATTTATTGGCAGTAAGTAAACTAACCAAATCCTTAAATTGGTCTATCAGATTCAATCCTTCCTATTATGAATTTTAGGATCTAAAGGCAGGAAGGATGGTTGGTGAAAGGCATGAAAGGCATGAAGTAAATGGACTCTATAACCTAAACAATGAATAATCGGAGCTGCATTACGAATAGAAGTCTCTCCTCATAAGTGGCATTCCAAGATTGGTCATCTATCTTTAAGTAGTTGAAAGAGTCTTATCCCATCATTGTCGTATGAGTCTAAGCTAGAGTGTGAGCTTGCTAGTTAAGAAGCATTATAGAGTGTCATTTCTTTCTTGTGTGGATAAAAGAAGTGATAAGCCTTATTATTTGATATAGTTATCTGATTTCAAATATTTTGTTATCTTTGTGGATGATTATGCTAAAATGACATGGTTATACTTAATGAAGGATAGTTTTGAAGTGTTATGTTGTTTCTAAGGAATTTCATATGCAAGTATAAATTCAATTCAATGTTAAAGCGCATATTCTAAGTTCAGACAATGCTAAGTTATATATGTCAATCGGGACAGCAATATTTAGCCGGGATAGCATATATTTACCCGGGATTGCATATATTTAGCCATAATTAGGTCATCTATTTATGACATGATTGTATATATCTTGTACAGTTATTGTTTCCTTGTTTGTTAGCCTATATTGATGTTATGGCTGCAATTCAACCTTGTAATTAGCCTAGAGTTTCTATATAAACAGAGGAACCTCACAATGAGGACATTCAATCCAAAATATTTACATAGTATCAAAGCTTTCTATTACCTGTTCTGAGATTTCTGGGTTGGATTGGGACTAATCTATTGGTCTCCTTGGTTGTCGATACCTTCAAAGGAAGGTGTAGACAATTCTAGTGGGTTATAAACTGTTGTTCGGCAGTTTCTGTTGAGGGTAGGAAGTTTCTTTCTTACTAGAAACTCTCATTTTGTGGTGATTAGTGGCTGTTGGCATGTCCAGTTCTTCTTGGAAACTCTTATTTTGGTCTCCTTTTGTTTTAGGCTTACTGGTTGTAGGCTTGTTTTTGAACTAGGGGTGAGGTGGATTTAGTATTATCTGTCTTTATTACTGTGTTCCGGGCAACATGTCTACTAGCAACTCGGATTCTTTTGGTGTGCACTTCACTGGCAAGAATTATTCTGCCTGGGAATTTCAATTTCGCCTGTTTGTCCTGGGGAAAGAGTAATGGGGTCACATAGATAGAAGTGATCCAACTCCTACTGAACTTTCTAAATTGGCTCAGTGGAAAGTGAAAGATGCTAGAGTCATGACATGGATTTTAGGATCTGTTGATCCTCTGATTGTCCTAAATCTGAGGCCGTACAAGACTGCAAGAGATATGTGGGAGTATTTAAAGAAGGTTTACAATCAGGACCACACAGACAGACGCTTTCAGTTGGAATATGAGATCACCAATTACACTCAGGGCGATCTCTCTATACAAGATTATTTTTCTGGGTTTCAGAACTTGTGGGGTGAATTTTCTGACATTATTTATGCTAAAATACCAGCTGCATCTCTCGCTGCTATTCAGGAGTTTCATGAACAGAGCAAGAGAGATCAGTTTTTAATGAAGTTACGGCTGGAATTTGAGGCAACTGCTCCAATTTGATGAATCGTGATCCTCCTCCCTCTTTGGATGTGTGCTTTAGGGAATTACTTCGTGAAGAGCAGCGTCTTGCAACACAAGCTACTTTTCAGCAGAACCGCATGACCTCTAATGACATCGCTTATGCAGCTCACGGAAAAGGCAAGGGTAGGGATATACGGAAGGTCCAATGCTTCAGCTACACGGAATATAGGCATATTGCAGCTCACTGTGCCAAGAAATCTTGCAATTATTGCAAGAAGTCAGGACATATTATCAAAGACTGTCTGACTCGTCCCCGAAATCACCAAACTAATGCCTATCAAGCTGCAGTGGGTACTTCTACTTCTGCTAATTCCTCTACAACTAGTGATCCCTTTGTTCTTACTCCTAAAACAGTTCAGCAGATGATTATTTCAGCCTTTTCAGCCTTAGGGCTTCAAGGTAACAGTAGACTACCATCTTTACCTTGGCTTGTTGATTCTGTTGTGTCTAATCATACGACTAGTTCCTCCAACACTCTTACCAATGTTCGGAATTATCATGGCTCATCATACATTCAGATTGCTGATGGTAGTCAGTTACCTATTCATGCTGTTAGGGATATTAATTCATTAGTTAAAAGAAGTTTTTGTATCTCCTGAGCTTTCTACTAGTCTCATTTCCGTCGGACAATTGGTTGATAACAACAATAATGTTGGGTTTTCTCGTGATGGTTGTATTGTGCAAGAACAGGTGTTGGGGAAGATACTCGCGAAGGGGCCTAAAGTTGGACGATTGTTTACTCTACATTTTTCCATTCCTTCTTGCATTTCTTTGGCTTGTACTACTGTAAACAATAAGGGTGAAGTATGGCACAAACGTTTAGGTCATCCTAACTCTATTGTTCTATCTCATTTAGTAAACTCTAATTTGTTGGATAATAAAGATCAATTTTCCTCTCATCTCTCTTTTGATTGCTCAACATGTAAATTAGGTAAGAGTAAGTCTCTTTCCATTCCTGCTCACGGTAGTCGTGCTGAAAGCTGTTTTGATTCGATCCATAGTGATGTGTGGGGTATTACTCCTGTTATATCTCATGCAAATTATAAATATTTTGTCGCGTTCATTGATGATTATAGTAGGTATACCTGGATTTATTTTCTTCGTTCTAAATTTGAGGTATTTTCTGTGTTTCAACAATTTGTGGCTTATATTGAAACTCAATTCTCTTCAGGCATTAAAGTGTCAAGGTCTGATTCGGGTGGTGAATATATGTCTCATGAATTTCATGCATTTCTCAAGCAAAAAGGAATTGTTTCTGAGCGTTCTTGTCCTTATACACCTCAGCAGAATGGTATTGCTAAACGTAAGAATCGCCACCTGTTAGAGGTTGTTCGAACGCTATTGCTTGAATCTTCAGTTCCTCCTAAATTTTGGGTGGAAGCCTTATCCACGGCAATTTATTTAATTAATAGATTTCCTTCAAGTGTCTTGCATTTTGAAACTCCCTATTATCATCTTCATCATCAGCATCCCAACTATCTTAATATGCATACCTTTGGTTGTGTTTGTTTTGTTCATTTGCCATCACGTGAACGACACAAACTTTCTGCCCAATCTGTTAAATGTGCTTTTATGGGTTATAGTAATTCACACAAAGGTTATGTTTACTATGATCCATGCTCTAACAGATTTCATATTTCTCGTCATGTTGTTCTCTTTGAAAATCAGTCTTTCTTTTCCACTCATGTTGCATCCTTGCCTGAGATAAATGTTCTTCCTCATTTTGATGACTTGACTCTTATTCCTGAGCGATTCAAACCTGGATTTGTGTGTGAACATTGACGACCGACTTTGCCCCTTCCTGAGCCTAACCCGACATCTGAGCCTGTTCAGCCTGTTCCTTTTGCGGCTGATTCAGGTTCTAACATTGTTCCTCGCCGATCTACTAGTCTCTCGTCCTCCTGATCGGTATGGCTTTTCTCATACATCTCTTCATGCTACTTTGTCCTCTATTTCAATTCCATCATGTTATTCCGAGATCAATGTTCTTCCTCATTTTGATGACTTGACTCCTATTCCTGAGCGATTCAAACCTAGATTTGTGTATGAACGTCGACGACCAACTTTGCCCCCTCCTGAGCCTGACCCGACATCTGAGCCTGTTCAGTCTGTTCCTTCTGCGGCTGATTCGGGTTCTGACATTGTTCCTCGCCGATCTACTAGTCTCTCGTCCTCCTGATCGGTATGGCTTTTCTCATTCATCTCTTCATGCTACTTTGTCCTCTATTTCAATTCCATCATGTTATTCCGAGGCTGTTAAGCATGAATGTTGGCGTGAGGCGATGGCCGAAGAACTTCGGGCTCTTCAGGACAATCACAAATGGGATGTTATTCCTTGTCCGGCGAATGTTAAAGCCATTGGTTATAAATGGGTTTACTCAATTAAGCTGCGTTCTAATGGTACTCTGGATCGCTATAAGGCCCGGTTGATTGCACTTGGTAATAGACGGGAATATAGGGTGGACTATGAGGAGACCTTTGCTCCAGTCGTCAAGATGACTACGATGCAAATGATTATTTCTATTGCAGCGTCCCAAGGTTGGCCACTTCATCAAATGGACGTTAAAAACGCATTTCTTCATAGTGATCTCAAAGAGGAAATTTACATAG
This sequence comes from Magnolia kwangsiensis, assembly GCA_037074715.1. Taxonomy (NCBI): domain Eukaryota; kingdom Viridiplantae; phylum Streptophyta; class Magnoliopsida; order Magnoliales; family Magnoliaceae; genus Magnolia; species Magnolia kwangsiensis. Next base: position 60,227,819 of record CM073585.1, read on the forward strand.
CCTTGCCGCCTAGATTGACCTCCTCTTTTTCTGATGTATGTAAATTGAAGCGATCTCTATATGAGTTGAAATAGGCTCCCCAGGCATGGTTTGATAAGTTCCGGTCTACCTTACTTCAGTTTTCCTTTGAGCAGAGTCAATATAACTCTCTTTGTTTCTTCGTAAGACCTCTGCCGGTATTGTTCTTCTTCTTATTTACGTTGATGATATTGTTATCACCGGGACAGATTCAAACTTGATCACCCATTTACAGCAGCATCTTCAAGCCTCATTTCATATGAAGGATCTTAGTCCTCTTACATACTTCTTGGGGTTGGAAGTTCACATAGATCCTTCTGGTATCATTCTGAATCAACATAAGTACACACAGGATTTAATTGTTTTAGCTGGTCTTCAGGATACTTTTTCTGTGGATACTCCTCTAAAAGTAAACACGAAGTATCGTCATGAGGGTGATCTCCTGTCTGATCCTACTCTGTTTCGACGGCTAGTATGCAGATTGAACTATTTGACCATTACTCGGCCTGATATTTCCTTCATTGTCCAGTAGGTTAGCCAGTTCATGCAGACTCCACGCCATCTACATTTGGCTGTCGTTCGTTGTATCATCCGAAACCTTCGAGGGTCCCCTAGCCGTGGGTTGTTCTTCCCAACCGGCTCTCCTCTTCGCCTTGTTGCATATAGTGATGCGGATTGGGTCGAATGTCCTGATACTTGACGGTATGTCACAGGCTGGTGTATCTTTCTTGGTGATTCCTTGATCTCTTGGAAGAGTAAGAAACAACCTCGTGTTTCTAAATCTTCAACTGAATCCGACTACCGTGCCATGTCTGCTACTTGTTCTGAGATTGTCTGACTTCGTGGGCTTCTGGCTGAGCTTGGTTTTTCCCAGTCTAATCCTACACCTCTCCATGCTGATAATACTAGTGTCATTTAGATTGTTGTTAATCCCGTTTTCCATGAACAAACGAAGCACATTGAGGTGGACTGTCATTCTATTCGGGAAGCCTTAGACACTCGTATCATTTCTCTTCCTCATGTTTCCACTGACCTTCAGATAGCTGACATGTTTACCAAGGCCATGATACGACAGCGCCATCAGTTCCTTGTGGACAAATTGATGCTTCTTGATCGACCAGCATCAATTTGAGGGGGATGTCAATTAGGACAGCATATATTTAGCCATAATTAAGTCATCTAATTATGACATGATTGTGTCAATCGGGACAGCATATATTTATCCATAATTAGGTCATCTATTTATGGCATGATTGTATATATCTTGTACAGTTATTGTTTCCTTGTTTGTTAGCCTAGATTGATGTTAATGACTACAACTCAGCCTTGTAATTAGCCTAGAGTTTCTATATAAACAAAGGAACCTCACAATGAAGACATTCAATCCAAAATATTTGCAATATATATATATATATATATATATATATATATATATATATATATATATATATATATCACGAGTTTGACTCATGTCTCCTATCCTGTGGTATTATTTACCAAAGTTCATGTGCACACATGCCACAACAAAATATAGCAGCAGTATATAAGAATTGACATTTACTTGAGATCACTAGGGCGTAGTTGTTAAATGTGAAGGTTCTAAAAACATTTTGGAGTAATGCAATTCTGATTGCATACAATGATACAATCTAATAAATCGGATGCCTTCACTAGTCTTAGATTGAAAATCTCCTTTCTCTGACTTATATCCTCATAGTCAAACATTTTCAATTTCTCCTAATGCATTTGGTTTTGTGCTTCGTACAGCAGTTTGTGTCCCTGACAAAATTGAACTAAAAGTTGTCAAGTACATTTTTCTTGGGTATTTCCATACCCAATGAGGATACGAATGTCATAATCCTGTTACTCATGAACATTGTAATGCAGGGGCATTTTCACACCGGGCTCGAGTGGGGTTTCCTGTGGGATGCAGGGGCACACTCAAGGTGGATGGCCCGCGTGAGGTGGGTGGCTCATGTGAGGCAGGCCCCACCCATGTGAGGCGGGTGACTCGTGTGAGGCAGTACCCATGTGATTTAGGGCCCACGAGGAGGATTTGGCCGAGGTCCTAACCCATGGGATGTGGGGCCTGGGCTATGAGATAAAGGGATTAATTCACCATGCTCTATCAGTTTGAGCTTTTAGAGCAAGTGGTTAATTGTCCTACATCACATTGTGACAACCATAGTTACATTCTTTGAACATGCTCCATATTTCTCTAAGGGAGGACATTCATTGCAATTTGAAGAAGGCTCTACTACTCCACACATTGTGCCAAACACAACTTCATTAATGGAAGATCATTCCTCTAAGTCTTCACCAGTACCATCCACAGTCATTAACACCCTCTTTATTCATTCAATTTTTTGTTCACCTTGCACCTCTAGTTGCATTACAACTCCATCAAGACAAGTAAAATTTCATATGCACAATAATTTCAAATTGGGAGTAAAGAAGGTATGAAGACTAAGACATTCAATAATATCAATCATTGATTTGAATTTTAGCATTGATACTTTAAAGAATTCTCCTCATCAGAACAAACCAAGGTTTGGAAACGGGGCGTGTATCAACCTAGTCGAACACTGATACAATAGAATCTAAATTTCACTTAGGCTATACAAACTTGATACAAATACAGACAGTAAAATACAATTCCATGCAGAAACCAAATCTATTAATGAAAAAAGGAAGAAAGAAAAAAAGGGAAAAACCAACAACCAATTCAGGTTATGACTATAGAAGGTACAAATTAATACCTGTTGACGTGCCATCCTTACATTGTCAGAAGTAGCCACGCTAGAATCACTTTGGCTATCTAATTCCCAACGTTAAGCAAATCCAATCACAATATTGTTTTTCCCAAAAGTTCCAATCACAATAGTCTTGTCTATCACAATTTCCCGAAATTAAAGAAACCTAAATAAAAGGACCACTTTCTCTATGTATATATCCCAAACCAAGGAAACCCAAATCGAAAATAGCTTCATCTAAAGTGTTCTCCCAAAATTAAAGAAAAATAATAGAAGCTTTATCTATCAAAAAATTCCCTGAATGAGAGAAACCCAAACTAAACTAAATCTAGTAAACAAACTTTTCTATTTGAATCTTCCAAAATTACACAATCCAAGCAAAAAGATCGTGAAGTAAATCAAATAAAATATCACTCAAAGCCAATTCTCACAGGAAAAAAAAAAAACACCAAAAATCAACACCCACAAAATGTTCAAAAATGTTTTGGATGCTCAACTGAACTCAACCGCTGGTCAAGCAACACATAATACAGGAAAATGATAAACGAGGAGAAGCGTTATATAATTCATAACGATAATCAAACCCCAGCTTCAATTCTATGAATTTTCATGTACGACACAAAAGGGAAGTATTCATGATTCAAAGGCTAGTCCCTAATAATGAATACAGTCTGGAATAGGCCACATCCATAGTTTATTCATGCTCAAATTGAACTAAAAGAACTGATTGGCTACATGCACTGGTGCCACAACTTATGCTACTATCTTTCCAGCCAATTGCAACTTGTGTAGGAAATCAGCACCATGAAAATGTTAGCTCCCATCGTGAAGATGACCCTTATAAAATAAATCAGGCTGATTCAGACTAGGTGTGGCCCACATGATGATCTGGACGGCATGATTTTGTGCCAGGTGATCTTCAAGGAAGGGCTAACCCTTTTAATGGTTCTGATGTACTGCACGAATGGCATGTTGGTGGCAAAAGTGGTAGGGCAACCTGCCCGTAGGTAGAGGTGTACACGAGTCGAGTTAGCTCATTAGCTCACTCAAATCAACTCAACTCGGATCGAAACTATGTTCGAGCCGAGTCGAGCCAGTTTTAATGAGCTCGAAACATTTCGAGTTGAGTCCGAGCTGGACCTAGCTCGACTCGACTCGACTCGGTTAGGCTCGGATCGATTTTTGAGTCGAGTATATATAGGTTTTAAAAAAAAAAAAAAAAAAATTTCAATTTAAAAAAAAAAAAAAAAAACCTTATCCGTTCGCCCAACCCTAACCCTAGCAGCCAGCGCCCAAATCCTAACCCATTCACCCAACCCTTACCCGTTCGCCCAAATCCTCTCGGCCATCTGTTCGCCCAAATCCAGACCAGCTGTTTGATGAAATGACCCAACCAAGTGTCGGCTGGTGCAAAGGAAGGTATGTATGTGAAACAAATACCCCTTTTTCTTGATTTTCATGTTGCCTACGAGGTGTTTGATGAAACACCTGTAAAATCCGCTGCCGCTGTTTTACAAACAGTGAGAATTTGAGATACAGTCCATGTGTTTGTGAAAATGCTGCAGAGGCAAACTCGGCTCAATCTTGGCTCAAACTCGGCTCGAACTGGCCCGAGCTACTGACCGAACAGAGCCGAGCTGGCTAGTCAGGCTCGAGGACCGAGCCGAGCCGAGTTCGAGCTGGGGTCGGCAAGTGGCCGAGCCAAGTCGAGCTGTGCCAAGCTCGACTTGGATCGACTCATGTACACCTCTACCCGTAGGTAATCAGTTTTCTTTGATTAATGATACAAACACAGCTAGACTAAAACGCAAATGCAATTCACCTAATTAAACCCATTTCTTCAATATCAGAGAAAAATTGAGGTATTTGGATACGAGGATTTCCGTAGACATTGGTCGTAAGATCTTTAATGACGGACTCCATCTGCGATTCTGAGTATAAAGTTGCTCCCGCGTGATCTAAGTAAACAAGTTCTAAAAATTCCCCCCCCCCCCAAAAAAAAAAAACAGAAATTATTCAATCTTTTTTTTTTTTTAAGAAACTGGAGAGTAATAATAGAAATTATGAGAAATGAAACTGAGTTTGTGTGGGATTGATGGAGAGATTCCGAACCGTCCAATCTCTTGAATTCGGTAGCTCGGATTTCATCGATGTTCTTTGAAGCGTGAGGATATCCATAATCTTCGCCGAACTCTTTCAGAAATTCCTCCTTTCCTTCTCCCATTCTTCTCTCTCCAAATGCAAGAGCTACAGGCGTGGACAGCGGGAGAGCTATTCAAGAGCTACAGGCGTAGACAGCGGGAGAGCTATTTATATACTGGAAGCGGAAAGACTGCTGTGATAGTTCACCGCCAAAATGGACAGAGTCCGGATCGTCAGGAGCAGGGATATCCGATTTCGATTGGTCACGTCTCTGCGCTGACAACCGCACTGCAATTCACAAGTGGATTCATTAAGATAAAGAAATGTTCATGTATTGCTGCCTCATTAGCGAGGAAAGTTACATTCCAGTACCTTATTAGGGTCACTTTGTGCGGTGGGATTAGAAGGGATTAGCTGGGATGGGATTCATCTGGTCCGTGCCAATTCCACTCCATGTTGGGGGAGAATGGAAAAGCTTGGAATTATATTAAATGGAATTGCATTGGTTCTTGTGCCAATTTCACTCCATGTTTGGGTAATTGTGTAGGTCTCAACATGATGTGTGGGCTATATCCGCACCGTCCACCCATTTATCAAGATTATTTTAGAGCATGGCCAAAAAACCAGATATATCTAAAGCTCAAGTGGACCCTACCATAGAAAGCAATAAGAATTGACTACTTACTGTTGAAAACTTCTTTGGTGCTACATAAGTTTTGGATCTACCTCATTTTTAAGCCCATGCCATAAAATGAGATTACAAAACAAATTAACAATTTAGATATAACACATGTGTGTTATTCTTAATAATTTCAAATAATGATGGATATATCCTGTAGCATTGTATTATCAACAAAGCATGGCATTAATTTTATCCGATGGCAGGGGCCAATCTGGGTAATAATTATGTTTTTTTAAATCTCATCCCACATAATCCCTTCTAATCTCACTGCCTAGACTGTCCCTTAATGACGCATTTTAGCCGCTACCCAGAATCAAGTGATGTCGGTGATGACTTAACCCTATATGCGTTGTATATCTATCTCTGTATATGCCTTGTATATCTATGCCATCCAACCATTTTTACAGATTATTTTAGTATATTGTCCCAAAAATAAATAAATACAAATCTCAGGTGGACCACACCTCAGGAAACAGTGGTCATTGAATGGCTACCATTGAAAACTTTCAACTGTCCAATGTGATTCTTATTTGCCATGTAACCTGTTGCTTATAAGGTCACACAGACCTGGACGATTGGAAAACACAAATATCAGCTGATTTAGTTTTTAACACTCAGTTACTACTGTTTCATGTGATGGGTTAACTTGAGATTTATATGTAGTTTATTTATTTATTTTTTAGTTTATTTATTTATCTTTTATTTTATTTTGAAAAATAAAAATTCAAAAAAATAGACTGCGTAAATAGACAATATATACATCAAGGTGGCCTCACGGTCAAGTGTGGATTAGCAACAAAGTCATGCTCCTTTTTCAAGGCCTAAATCTTACAATGGACAGCAAAGCATCATTATTATATGCTACTAAAAATCTCCGTAGGCCCCACCATGAAGGATGACTTCAGTCCACGTTCTGCATTCAATTTGCCAGCTCATGTTAAGGTAGGAGTTTGCCCACTCATATTACCGCGTGATCTAAAAAATGAGGTAGATCCAGATCTTTGGTGGACCACACCACAGGAAAGGTGGTGATTGAACTGCCACGGGTACAAATTTCTAAAGGTCTAATGTAATGTTTAGTTTCCATTCAACTAGTGAATAAGGTTATAAGGGCATGGATGAAGAGAAAATACAAATATCAGCATGATCAAAAACCTTCGTGGCCCTGATAAGTTGTCAAGGGTGAGCGTCCAATCACCATTGTTTCCCATGATGTGGTACACCTTATATTTGGATATGCCTTAATTTTGTACTCATGCACTAAAATGATCCATAAAATTGAATGGATGGCATGGATAAAACACACACGTCATGGTAGGGGCCAAAGAGCTTTTCCAATAGCACAAAGTACAATGTTATGTAGTGTATGGTACTGTATACAATTCGAGTCACCTACGTCAAGCTGATATTAGCAAAGCAAATGGGTTAGTGGCTCAAGTAGGCCTTCATGTAATGTTTATGTAAAATAAAGCCTAACGATTTATGAAATCCACCTTATCCATCTATTTTGCCGGTTCACGGATGGATAGGGTAGGGTGGATTTCTCACAAACACCACGGGGCCTAAGCTACCTTATGAGTGGAGGAACTTCGTACGACATGGTGTCGCAAGTAATTCATGTCCATATAAAATTCACTCCAAAATGTCCAACAATCCCTTTACTTTGTCGAGCAACCTTGTGACTTTATCAAGTGGAACCTAGTCAATTTTGTCTCATATAACCGCATCACTCTGTCTAGTGGAACTTCTTCACTGTGTCACATGGAACCCCATCACTTTATAAGGTAACCTCATCACCTTGCGTGGTAGACCCAAGTCACTTTGTTCGACAACCCAATCATTTCGTCTAGTGGAATGCAACCACTCTGTCTAATAACCCCATAACTTTATCTAGTAGAACAAGGTCACTTTATTCAACAACCTGTCACATCGTCTAGTGGAACCCTGTAACTTTCTTTGGTAACTCTGTCACTTTGTTTTATGGAACTTTGTTCTTTTGTCCAACTACACTGTCACTTTGTTTAGTGAAACTCAGTGACTTTGTTCGGCAACCCAATCACTTTGTGTAATGTAACTCCGTCACTTTATCTGAAAACCTCATCACTTTGTCTAGTGGAATCCTATCACTTTGTGTAACGCCCTGAAAATCGAGGGTCGAACAGAAGCTCAGCTCCCGAGTTCCAACGCATCACTTATGCAACATAGGTAATGATGATTGAATGTTGTCTATATTAGTGTATTAGACATGAATGAGATTATACCAAATCAGCATATCCTACTCCAGAGACAATAAAATTACGCAAGCGGAAAACTATAATAAATATATAAAGTATATAAACTATTGTAAGTCTCCAGAGTGTGAACATGTTACTAGGCTAAATATATGCATGTATACTCAAAAAATGAACAAAATGAATATACATGGATATTCCAAAAGTACAAAATAACAAGTGTAATGACGTCTAATCAGCATCCCTGTAACCCCGTCGATCAGAATATGATTTACATAGACCTGCCTAATAGCTGCATATAAGAAAAACCCTCCTCATCATCATAAAAGTCTGGCTCCGCTTCGTAAGCATCACCGTCATCTGAAACTAAAATAGGGTCTGATTGGTATTTAAAATATCGTCCCGTAATATGGGAATGAGTGATCAACTCAGTGGAACTATGAAGCAAAGGTTAACATGTTATCAATTCAGTCAAGCAGTAATAATAAAGCAGTATAACACTCATGTCTTAAATACTCTTGTTAATGCAAGAATGGTTTGTTGTAATGATGCATGCCCTCGCCTACACTCCCTCTTACGAAAATATCTTACGATTGCGGCATGCACCACTCCTAGTAAACGTACACTTCCTTACTAAAGCATTGTGCAATGCGATACATGGTCGTGTTATCCAAGTTCTTAATTAAGTACATTCATATAGCAGGATTGAGAAGCTAAGGTGCCTCCCTTTATATCATTGACCCAAACATTAATCCATCTAGGGTCATCAATCCTAGTTAATCACATACGATAGGCAAGTTCATGAGTTTATATCATAGGTTGCTACAAAAGGCTTGTCACCTCGGCGTAGGCTTAATTCACACTCGAGGTCACTACCACCAATGCCCTACCAACTAGCAGTCTATTTTCGAAGGCTCGTTACCAACCCGACTGGAGACCACAACTAGGTTACGCCGGGGTAGGCCTACTTTATACTCAAGGTCACTACGGCAAGGCTGGTCACCTTAGCATAGTCCTAGTGTATACTCGAGGTCACTATGGGAAAGGCTCGTCACCTTAGCGTTGGCCGATAGCTCGAATATAGTGTCTCATACCACCGTATTCGGCTCATGAGTTTGGTTTGCTCACTAGTCACTATGGGGAGGTTCGTCACCCCAGAGTAGGCCGACGACTCGACAACGGTGTCCCATACCACCATACCCGGCTCATGAGTCTTAGCGGATCGTGGTACCATGGTTGAGACGGGTCTTTATATTAGTAAGGGGTACCTTAGGTTCAAGCAGTAGTATCTATATATGGTAAACACACAATAGGACAATCAGTTTATTGAAAACGTTCGACTGATACAAGTGTACGTTGAATTAATCAACATGGAGCGCTAACCACTATCGACAATCATCGTACGACTCAGATTCACTGAATGCATCAAATGCGGTGAAACTACCTCGGTCACTCAAACAGGAATTGTTACTGATTGCCTGGACTACGTCGTAATCTCAATTACAATCAAATGTAAAAAAGTAAGCATACATGATAATCATACAGCATTTAACCACCAATTGCAATGTAAATATCATTTAAGCATATTATTCAACACGTACAACATGATATTCTACATATTCATTTGTTATACAAAACATGCACTTGAAATTAACGATACATGAAGAAAAGTATACATATAGCTAAGGTAGTCGAGAATCTTATCTCAACAACCCTCGTAAATACAAAGCATCAACCAATTACTCATATATGCATTTTGTCAAACACTTAGACTACCTATGACATATACGTGTAATATATTAGTTTCAACAGACATTAGGGAAAATCCTTTCACAATGGAGCTATCACTCATACAACGATCATATATTCTCAATTTACAAGCATGACAAGCACAAATCATATTTTCATATTCGTTCAGACATTTCAACAAACACATAGAATGCATTATACTCAACATAGTTTATATCTATATGTAATATAAGGAAAACATCGTATTTAAACACATTTGACAACAATCAAGTCAGTCATAAACCATTATTGACATTGAAAGCCTTGAAAATCATAACCTGAATGTTTATAGTCCGCACCTTTCGCCAGTAAACCCGTATTGAGCTCAGTTTGAACATTACGTCTTTATTTACGGCACAACGGCAACCTATAGGATGAAATAGGTTAGCTATTTCACCATTTACTCTATTTGAATCCCTAAGACATATTAAGATTAGGATTTCTTACTAAAAATGGATTTAAAATCGATGGTGTAGCGATGTGGGAGGGTGAATCAAGGCATGGAGTAGTAGAATAGAAGGACGGCAGTAAACTCCAAGGATCTCCTTCTGATCTCCACTCTTTTCTCTCCATTTCTCTCTTCTCTCTCCTATGGTTTGGAGAAATTCGTATGGGAGAGAGAGGTGGGTTTAAGGGATTTATATAGGCCCAGAACTGACGCAAATGGCCTCAGGGCCATGGTATACTTAGGTTATAGCTAAAGGGCATCTGTTTTGATCCAACGGAGAACATGTGGAGGCTCCTTTTCTACATGCGATCGGACTTAAGCTTCCTGACATTGAATCTAGGTCAGGTTAAGTTTTCGGTCCGATCGAGTCAATGCATCGACCGCGGGAGAACTGTTTCAGTTCAATGGTCACCGGTACTTGATCAGGGCCACAAGTGCACTGACCTGTGTTGAAAATTTTTCCTGATCCGAGGGTATAATTGGGTCAGATTCTGATGGTCTTAATCCTTAAATTTGGCCTGCAAGCGAACGACTCAATTCACTTAAGTTTCAGTTAATTTTCTTAAGTCGCATTTCTCACACACCTCACTCCAGGCTCAAGTTGTGAGCTTCTAGATACCTTTAGGACTTGATTTCAAAGATGGTTGTCAAGTCTAGTAAGGCGGTCCAGGTCCGATATGGAGTTTTAGTGTGCTCCCGAAGGTAACTGGTTTTTGAGATGGATCCTAGATTTCTAGGCAATATAGCGTTAGCGATTCTACTCGCTCCAGGTCATGTAGTCCGTATAGAAAGTAGTTCAAGCCAAATCATCAATTATTTAGTTTAGTACTCAACTAAATTTCACCTTAATTACGACAGAATAAGGTCCTAGGGCAGTTTATGCCCCCTTTTGGCACTTTTGGTTAGTATATTATTTTAATTATTTTTTTACTAGTTCATCATCAGGTTCACTTTGTCTCCACCAAATTTTATGAGATTTCGTGTTGTAGAAAAATTTTAAAAATTATAGAAGCAGCAGCTGTGCAAGCTAATAATTTTCAAATAATTTTCATAACAACCTATATTTAACTATATCAAAATTTTTATTATATTTTTACTTATTTTTATATAAAATTAGACTTATCAAGCTTCAATCTGGCTTTTGAATCACTTAAATCGGAGTTATATCGAGGGAAATATGACTTTTCAAAGTCGAGCTAAAAAACTGTTGAAAACAACAGAAAACGGGCCACCTGACCCGTTGTGGCCCGCTGGCCGGCGAGGCCTCGCCGTCACAGCGATGCCATCGCAGTTCACTATCCTATCTGGGGTCGTTTCACCACCCGATATTTAAAATAGGTGTATTTTATAAACCGAAATGAGTTATTTGACGTGCAATATATGTTTTTGGGGTAGGAGAAGCTGATCTATTCAAATAGCCTACTTATTTCATGATATTCCAAAATATTAATGGTCAAAAATCTATTTTATTTATTTATTTACTATTCATAGTAATTTTTAGTTTAAGTATTGTTCTTCATCACATAAACTTTAAGATTTGTGTCTAATATGAAAGTACTTAGAAATTTTTGAAGAATAAGGTAATGAAAGGTAAGATTTTGAAGGAAAAGGATTGAAAAAGGATTTTATACTTGGGATTGAGTTTTTGAAAAGTAATTAAGGTGTTATAATCGACCCATTGCCTAAGGACGTCTAACTCCAGGTTGGCAAAAATTCAGGGCGTTACACTTTGTCTAACGGAATCCCATCACTTTATTTAACAATCTTGTCACTTGTCTAATAGAAACCCATCACTTTATATAAATGAACCACGTCACTTTGTCCAGCAGCCTCATCACTTCATCTAGTGGAACTAGATCACTCTGGCAACCTATTACTTTGTCTAGTAGAACTTTGTCACTTTTTTCAGTAACCCTGTCACTTGTCTAGTAGAACCATGTGACTTTAATTAGCAACCCCGTCACTTTTTCTAATAAAACTGTCACATATTGAAATTCAAAACCCAAGTATGGTGACTTTGATCCTAAATTCTAGGGTGTGAACTAATATTTAATACATCCATTCATCATATCACATCCAAATTATCATACATTCAAACCAAATCTCAATTGAATCATTCAAACCATAATATCCAAAACTCTAAATAACTTCTTAAAAAATAAAAATAAAAATAAAATCTACTACAAGTTCATTACAACCTCTCGAATAAATAAAATAAGTAAAACTAAATCCTAATAGAAATATCCATCCACATATCCTTCATCTTCTACTCCTCTTTCCTACTATGAACCTGTAAGATGTTTAATTTAGGTGAGCTAGAAGCTCAATTAGATCATATCCACCACAAGTTTAAAACGGACGTGATGGAGGCAAGTAAAACATAACTTGCCACAAATCAAGGGAAGATACAGGGATATCATGAATTCGAAATAGACATGATAAAGAAAGGTAAATCATATAACGAGATGCAATGCTATGATTCAAAATTCTCAAAATAAGTATAATGTCATGATGCATGAATCATCAATGCATGCAATACAAGTTGTAACGCCCTGAAAATCAAGGGTCGAGCAGGAGCCCAATTCTCGAGTTCCAACGCATCACTTATTCAACATAGATAAAGATGAGATAAATGTTGTCAGTATTAGTACTTTAAACATGAGTGAGATTAGACTAAAGCAACATATCATACTCTAGAGACAAATTTAAATTTCGCCAACGGAAGACTATAATAAACATGTATAAAGTATGTAAGAGGTGGTATGTCTCTAGAGTATAATCATGTTCCAGGTTACATAATTACATGAATCGTTCAAGATACAAAATATTAAAATGTGGTGGTCCAGCTACAATATCTAAACCCCGCAGTCCCATCGATCAAAATGGTTTACATAAACCCGCCTAACAACTGCATGTAGGAGAATGCCTCCTCATCATCCTTATAGTCGGGCTCTACCTCATAGGCATCGCCATCACCTGCAGCTAAGACAGGGTCTGGTTGGTGTTTAAAACACCGTCCCAGAACGTGAGAGTGAGTGAACAACTCAGTGGAGCTATTAGGCAAAGGTTAGCATGTTATCAATTCAATCAAGCAGTAATGATAAAGCAATACAATAAAGCATTCCTAAGTACTCTAGTTAATACAAGGATGATATGTATTAATGATGTATGCCCTCGCCTACACTCCCTCTGCGAACTTCATCTCACGGTCACGGCATACAATCACTTCTTCAGTGCTCAACTCCAACGCCAAAGGCACATGTAATGCGGTGCATGAGCATGATTACCAAGTTCTCATTAGTCCTTTTTCGTACAGCCAGATCGGGAAACTAAGGTACCTCCCTTATATCATTTCCTAAATAATGATCCATTTAGGGTCATCAGTCCTAGCAAATCTTATACGATGTTGTGGTTCCAGGTCGCTGCAAGGGCTCGTCACCTCAATGCAGGCCTAGCTTATACTCTAGTTACTAAAGAAAGGCTCGTCACCTCAGCGCAGACTTAGAGTATGCTCGAGGTCACTACAAATGGCTCATCACCTAGTCGTAGGCCGACAGCTTGAATGTAACGTCACATACCACCGTATTCAGCTCACGAGCTTAGGTTGCTCACTGGTCACTACGGGTGGGCTCGTCACCCCGGCGTAGGCCGACAGCTCGACTACGATGTCCCATACTACCATGTCCGACTCATGAGTCTTAGAGGATCGACGTACCAAGGTTAACGGGGTTTTCATTGGTAAGTTTGGTACCTTAGGTTCAAGCAGTAGCGTCCATACATGGTGAACATACATCGGGTCAATCAGGTTACTTGACGAGCTCAACTGGTATGAGCGCACATCGTGTTAATCAACATGAAGTGCGTAAGCACTCTGTGTGGCCTAACCACTGCCGACAACCCAAGTACGGCTCGAATTCATCGAACACGTCCTGTGTGGCGAGACAACCTCAGCCACCTGATTAGAATCTGTTACCGATTGCCTAGACTATATCATAGTCACAACCACACTTAAACATTACAAGAAATCATATATGATAGACACCTCAGCATTAAACTAATACTCCAAGCAATATCAACCATTTGTGCATTTCATAAAACATAACATAAATATGATTTCACACATACGCACTTCATACGTAAAATGGACAATATAGTGTAAGTTGCATGAAGGGATTTATACATACAATTAAGGTAGTTGAGAATCTTATCTCAACACTCATATAAAGTATAATTTACTAAATACTTACTCATACAGACATTTTTACAAACACTTAGACTACACACTTCGACATACATGACGTATGTCGACCACATCATGTATTAGGGTAATTCCTTTCACCAGGGAGTTGTCATACACGCAACCACCATGTATCCACGACAGATAATTATGACAAGCACGAATACAAATTCCATACTCATTCAAACATTTCTATAAACATTTAGACTACACACTACAACATACATGACGTATGTTACCCATAATATATATTAGGGCAAATCCTTTTGCCAAGGAGTTGTCACATATACAACAATCCTATATCCACGATGGATAATCATGTCAAACACGAATCCAAATTCTACACGCATTCAATCATTTCGACAAACACATGGAATACACTATACTCAACATAGTTCATATATATCTGTAAAGTGAAACAAGTATTACATTTAGCATGTGAAATGGCACCCACGTCTGTTATAAATTATTAACCGGCATTAAAAGCCTTAAAAATCATAACCTAAACGTTTATAATCATGAATTCAGTTTAGACACTAAGTCTTTGTCAATGGTAGAATGACAACCTATAGCATGAATTAGGTTAGCTATTTCATCACTTACATATCTGAAACCCTAAAAGATATTAGGATTAGGTTTTCTTACCTAAGAGCGGGATCGGAATCGCCCGAATAGCGATACAGGAATGGTGGATAAGCACGTGGAACGGCGAGATTGAGTCCCGAGAATAATCTCCTACACACTCTCTCTTTCTCTCTCTTTCCTTCTCTTTTCTCTCTCTTCTCTATCTTGGGTTTGCAAATTCATATGTGAAGGGAGAGAGAGGGTTTAAGACCCTTATATAGGCTCAAACGTGAGCTCAATGGCCCCTGGGCCATGGTATACTTAGGTTATAGCCAAAACCCATCTGTTTCGGCTCAACGGAGCACTTCTAGATGCCCATTTTCTGTATGCTGTCGCACTTAAGCTCCCTGACATTGGATCTAGGTCAAGCTAAGTTTTCGGTCCGATCGAATTTATAGATCGACCGTGGCGGACCAGTTTCAGTTCGACGGTCACCAGTACTTGATCAGGGCCACAAGTACACTGACATGTATTGGAAATTTCACCTGATCCGAGGGTGTAATTGGGTCAGATTTTGACGGTCTGAATCCTTATACTTGGCCTGCAAGCGAACTGACTCAATTTACTTAAGTTTCAATTCATTTTCTAAAGATATTCGCGTTTCTCACACACTTCGCTCCGGGCTCAAGTTATGCATTTCTAGACACTGTTAGGACTTGATTTTTGAGATGGTTGTCAAGCCCAGTAAGGCAGTCCTAATCGTATAGTTCCATAGTTATCAGACTTTGGACGTGCGGTCCAGGTCCGATACGGAGTTTCAGTGTGATCCTAAGAGCAATTGGGTTTAAAGATTGATCCTAGATTTTAGGGTAATATAGTGTTAATGATTTTATAAGTTTTGGGTCTTGCAGATCATATTTAAAGTGATTAGAGCTAATTTCACTGGTAATATAGTTTAACACTTAGTTAATTCTCGTTTAATTTCTAAGCAATTTGGTCCCGAGTGATTTCTGCCTGAGGTGGTACTCGGATATTTGTACGAATTTTTCCGAGATGTTACACAAGTCATCTTGAAAATGATCCTCCAGGGAACCCCTTCTTAAATATGTTACCGCAATCATCCTTGCGACATGTACTAGGGAACTCCCTCTTAAGTATCCCATCAGAAACAAATTAACTTTACTACGTAGGTCAATGAAACCCTCTCTCCAATATCCTACTAAAATCATTCTAACCACGTGTGCAAGGGAACCCCCTCTCAATAATCTAACTGTAATCATCATTACCATATAGGTTAAGTGAACCCTCTCTCAACAATCCCACCGTAATCAAATTATAATAAATTCAGTGCATTCCATGATGGTGCAAGCAATGCAATTCTCAAGCACTTCATGATTTCAATGCAGTCTAATAAATCTAAGCATACAGGTTTAAACACTCACAATTATGATACACGCGAACACAAAATCAACCATGCAATGTATGGTACACATGTTAGAATACATTCATAGTTCAAGAATACACCAGATACAATTATGTAAATAAATTCAAAAAAATTCAATAATGTATATTGATTGCTTGTCTCTAAGTGTAGAGGTTCGTAAGTATTATCCCATGAATATAGGGTCGATCTCATAGAGAGATAATTTATGAGAATGAAAAAAATCAAATGCAAAACTAAATAATGAAAACTAAATGGATGATTTGATTTTGAAGGTTTTGAATGTATGTAATTCAATTAATTTGAAAACAACAGCCAAGCTTCAAAGTTCCACACATAGGTTAATGTTCCATAAGTCATGATGACTTTGATAACACAATTAGGATTTAAACATTATGGTCAGACTAATCGAAAAATAAAACAGTTTAAATATTTTTAATAAATGATATAAAAGATTAGAGAATTATGGATTAGTATCATTAATTTATATTCCCAAGCGCCAGTGATTTTAAGCATTCAATATTCATGAGATAATGAATCAAAGAAATATAATAGGTTGAGAACATCTCCCATATAGGAAATCTAACTAATCCAGGTTAAGCCTATCCATCAATATAGATCTCATATAATGGATACATATGGATCTCACATGAGGATAAAAAACCTAAACCTAGATAATTGATAACATGCATACACCATTCATCTCATCATTAAAAATAATCAATCATCATAATTTATAAAATCATTAAACCAATGTGCTTCCCTTCTAGCTTGGGCTAGAGGGAATTAGAAAGACATAACTAAATTGCAGAATAGAAAAGCAATAAGAAAGAATAAATATTTAAAAGCTTGTAAAGAAAAATAAATTAAAACTATTTTTAAAAACCCTAGATAAAACTTTTCAAAATCCTATATCTTGCTTTAGAATGCCTTGAATGATGCTTATGAATGCCATAGGAAGCCCTGTTCATAAGTGGATACCTCCCTCCTTCAAACTAGTTTGAAAAATTCAGAAACTGCCTCAAATTTTCTCACTTCGCGTAGGTTCCATGTAAACCCTTCGATGACACGAGTAGCCTTCGATGTCATCTAAGATTGGCTTCGATGACATCTTCGATGTTATTGAAGACTGCATCCAATTTGTCCAGTAACCAAACTTGATTTTCTTATAATTCTTCGATGTCATCTAAACTCCTTCGATGTCATCGAAAACTGGCTTCGATGACAGCTTTGATATCATCTAAGCTCAAATCCTATGAATTTCTGCACTTTTTTCCTTTTATACTTAGTTTTTTTTACTCATGAGGTCTTGAAATCTTCAATCTTGGTCTCCAAAAGTCCATCTTTGCATTGGTGATTCTTGAGCATCAAATTCATGCTTTTAACATTCTTTTTTAATCCAAGCTCTTAAACTCACCTTATAACACAAACATGTTTAAAATATACCATTAAGTAGTATCATGTTCATAAAAACCAGGATATAAATAGAGAAAAATATGTAATATTTGTCACTCAACATATATCTAGATTCAAGAGAAATGACAACAAGCCTATTATAAATGGATTACAACTATAAGATACATTAAACCTTAGATTTTTAAGGATGTGAAATCAAGGGAAAATCCTTTAAATCAAAAGGGAAGAAAATGGATATTCCAAATCAAATAGAACATGTGAAAAGCAATAATGAGTAAAAGCAAGGCAAGAGGGCTAAACCTAAAATAATAATATTTTATTACAAGTAAAGAGTGTCAGTGCACTGATTTGTGCATCTTATTTTTCAATCATATGAGTCCTTGTGTCATGTAGTGGGTTGAACCTTTGGAAGCTGAAGACCAGATACATAAGAGTACAAGAGCATCAATGAGCAAAGAACAGATAAATAAGGTGCATCGGTGATCCTAACCCTTGACTCAAAATAATCTTTAAATCTAGATGATATTGGATTAATAGGTAAACCTTATTGATAATCCCTTAGCCTTATAAACCTAAATGGAACATAATAATGCTAGAAGAGGTGTAAAGCTGTTGTGAAAATATATGCCCAAAACAACAAATTTTGAGTGGTGCTTGATCCCATTGAGCAGACCTCAAGGGGTCTTCGATGGCATTAAAGATCCCCTCGATGACATCGAATAGAAAGTCGAATATGCTATCAAGAATTGATTATTTTATCCGATTTTCTTGATGACATTAAGGTCTCCTTCAGTGGTATTACAGGTTCACTTCGATGGCATCAAAGACCACTCAATGGCATAAAACAAGTAACTTAGATATGTCCATCAAGAATAAATTATATTATTTGATTTTCTCGATAACATTGAGATACTCTTTAATGACATCAAAGGTTACCTCGATGGTATTGATACAATCGCTCTCTACTAGTTTTCTGATATTTGGAATTTGAACTTATTATAAAGGGCATTTAGTTCTGGGGCATTGATATGAGTTTTTGGTGCAATATAAGCTTAGGTGAATTCATGATCATATCCCTTATCCCAAGCCTTTAAACCAATGATTTATATGTTAACTTCCTTGAGATTAATGCTCGAATGAGGACTTCAACCTTCACCTTGAAGATGTGCTTGAACTCCTCCATTTTCTTTAATTATACTCAACCTCTATAGATATATTTTTGTCTAAATCCTCTAAAGACTCATCTAAGTAAATCTCCTAGGAATTATAACTCCCCATTAGTTGTAGGAGATTTAACCAACCTCTAATCACCTTGGTTACCTCAAATAAACACTACATATAAGGTGTTTAATCTTGAAGCTGGAGCCTTGATAAAGCATCAATATCATGATTAAGGGAGAAAATGTGAGCTAATAAAAGCACGGGAGAGCATCGATCAAGCAACCCGAGATAAAGCTACAAAAGGGGCTCAAACCAACAAGTAAGTTATCAAGTGTAAGAGTCTATATACTCTCTTTCCTTATGTATGATTGAGGGTAAGAGTTTGTGACCCAAACTCGACTAGGTTCTTGTATAGGCCTAAAACCTAGGTTCTTTTGTAGGACTTCAGCTCTTATGTAGGCCACCGTACTCAGGTGCATACATGTTATTCTCTGTGGGAGCCTCCGGTGGGAGTAAACGTAGGTCACTGGACTAGAACTGTGGTTGTTGGTTAGCCTATGGAAAACTAATTAAAGGCTCTTGTGGGAGCCTTTGATGGGAGTGTACGTTAGTAGGTTCTTGTGTAGGATCGAGATTTGTGATGAGCATATAGAAAACTACATAAAGTCTCTTGTAGGAGCCTTTTCTTGTGTAGGATTGTATAAAAGTTAGAGGTTAACCTGATTTAAAACATCCGATAGTGAAATCTGGTACACTCATTGGTTGAGTGCGTTCACATGGGAGTGAAGTAGGAAAACTGAACCATTATATATGCTTGTATTTGAGATTGTTATTTGCGCACTTGTTTAATTATGCTTATGTGATTGAATGTTTAATAATATATATGTATGATTAAATGAATGGTGAGAGTTGATAGTTAGCACATCCCACACACATGCACACTATCATGTTTATAGACTAGTAGCTTAATTAGCGTATCATTTGTAGTTTATGTGATTAGACCCTCTATTGGCTTGAAAGCATTAGAGTTAATTGAATTATTTAGCTTAATTTGCATATTAGCTCAAGTAGGAAATAATGGTTTAAAAAGATGAAAAATTTTATTTGGTCCTGATCTCCCCCTTCTAGGACATAACTTTTATTCCTTAGCTTCATCAAGCTTCTACTCACACAACTATGGTAATTTACACCACGGGTTAATTTTCAAAGAGAAGGGAAAATCCATTACCTAAGATCACAAGATACAATATACACAACAAAGGAGAAAATTTAACAAAAATAAAGGAATTTTAATAACTTGGATGGAATTCAACGAATATGAAACTTGTGGAGAATCACTCATAATGATGAAAGTAGAAATTCCAAGAAAATTCAAGAAATATTATTCAAGACATAGTTCAAACTTGAAAGTGGATCACTCACCTGCTCAACGATACCAACTAAATCTGAACATAACTTAACCTCTACTCGTTTCGGCCCTAAACTCAAACCTAGCTCAGTCTTAACTGAACAAGATGACTAGGTGCAACTCGACACTAATTTCTCTCTCTCTCTCTCTCTCTCTCTCTCTCTCTCTCTCTCTCTCTCTCTCTTCATTGGATTCTTATGCCCCCATGACTAGTTATGACGTAGCTGGGCTACTCCTTCTGCAAGCCCGTAGCTAATCAGAATCCAACTTGGTTCAACTCAACGAGACACATCAAGTCAACTTAGTGACTATACCCTATCCTTCTTTTTTTTTTCCCCTCTCCCTCTCTCTCGTTTTATCGTTTCTCCTTCTCTCCTTCACTTTCATTCTTTCTCTTTCTTTCTCCTCCTCAATCAAACAATGGACTCGAACTAAACTCAGTTCGACTCAATGAGTCAATCGAGTTCTCTCTCTCTCTCTCTCTCTGTCTCTCTCTCTTCAAAAGTTCACGGGATGTGATGATCTTTATCTCTCATTGGGGAGGCTTTTATAAACCCTTCTTAATTCTCTTTAACGTTATGGAAAGTTGAGTCGAAGATAAATTGGTGTGCGAATGGTTTATACATCGAGTTTTCTAACAGCGAGTTTTCCACATTGCTTTGATTTATTTTCTACAAATATAGGTGGGGTCTGATGTTGGGTTTTTTTCTAAATAAGAAGAAAAAGAACTTTTAATTTATAAAACAGAGTTTAGAGAAAGGGTTGTGGCTTTTGGTTATTGTTGGTGACCATTCATTTGTGAATGGTGATGTCTCTTGGTAAAGGGAGCATCATTTAAAATTGAAATAGTGGAGGGATGCCATTGTTAAAAAGACACAATGGAAGAAGATGTTTTTTTTTATTATTATGAAAATGGTCTTAAAACATCTCTTGTGATTATATATAAACCCATCTTTGGGTCAATCCAAAAATAACAATTCCAACAATCTCCTCTCCATATTTTTCTTCTTATTCTCCATTTTCATTTTTGGATGGTTTTTGGAAAGTTACAGTTTTCAAGTGCTAAACCGTAAACAGTTTGTCAAGATGTAAATTACAAACAGATTTCAGAGGGTAAATTGTAACAACACAAAATGCAAGGGTGTACATTGTAAAAGTGTGTTTGGGGTGTGGTTTTTCAGTTTTGCAAGCTGAAGCCCACATTTCTCTGATCTTAGAGAAGAGGCTTATTGTATCATGAAGGCGAATTTGTTGTAACCCTCGTACAAATTGGTTTAATCACCACTAGGGTGCCACTATTGCCTTAAAGATATCGACATCGTAATGCGCCTTAAGCTTATCTTTAGGTGATTAGTTTTCTATCTTTCTGCCTCAACCCTAACATCTGATCCTAGTTAGAATTTAGTGATTAGAAGATAATTTGATGGCCCACAGTGTAATAGGTTTTATCGAATCAAAGGTCACACCATCTTCTGCTGTGGACATTTATTGGCAGAGAAGAAGGGTTGTTTTGATGGCATTTTTTCACTCCAGTGAATCTTTCTCTGTTTCGTCACTTCTGAACGGTCCAGATCATTCATATGAAGGTTGTGGATAAGCTCCATGAAGATTTGCATGGTGGGACTGTGGTTACAAGAATTCGACTGCTGCACAAACCCTTATGAATATGGAGGGGTGTTTGGTTGTTGATATCTGAATCTTTCAGTCAGTTTAATGTTTGGGAAGCGGTAATGGGTCCCACATTGTTGGACGACCTTGATCAGAGAAACTTTGTTGCCAAAGATGTAATTCTCGCCACCGCTTGCTACCGTGGTTGGGTAGAAAACGAAAAGTATCTGAGTTACAACCGGTTCTTTCGATCGATCCTTTGTGTTAGAAGATGATAGGGATTTCAAAACTCATCTGATGTAGATTTAACAGCCAAGATTTGTTTTGTACGATTGTCTTTAATATCATTCATAAATAGGAGGAGGCTTTTGCGGCATTCTTACGTTGTTAAAAGTCGATCCATGTGACGACGGACGGCTATGATTCTTCAGATGGATGGTCTTGATTGCTGGAGAATCGTTCTCTTGGATTCATGAAAGATATTCCTTTGACTGAAAGAGAAATATTGAAAGTTTTTGGTTTAAACGGTTTTTCCACATCATAACTGGATTCTAGTTCCAATTCTGCACGTGCATGCACATGCACACATGCTTGTGCAATCCGAGGTCGGGTTAACACATGAGAGCTCCATCAGCTATGTCAAACATGTTCGCCAATCTTATTGTCGAGCAACTCAATCAACTATCTGTTCATATATTTGTCAATCAATCTTAGTTGTTTACTTTGAATTAAGTCAATTGACCTCAAACTTCAACTATAAGATTGCCTTTAAATTATTGATCAATAGATCTCGGGTTCCTTAAGGCTTTCTAGGTATATATGTATGGTTAGACTCTCAGATTATCGGCTAGATCGTAATCTTACATGTGAACATGTATGGAGTAGGGTGTATGTGTGTTTACCGGTTCGTTTTAGAATTCGGTAATTGTAGGATTCTTCTTGAGGTTTTCCCCACTTTACGACTCACTTATGAGCCACACACCTTACTAAGCCCTCCCATACTTAACTCCCAAAACTACTCCCCTACTATACGGATGGACATTTACTAGACCAAAATGCTCTGCTTTATCAGAAATGTGATTTTTGAAAGCCAGGGTTCCTTATGGCTACGGATTATAGCCGTAGCCATTAAATTTGACCGCGAAGTGAAGGAAATTCCCCATGAAGTGAATGGAATTGGCCGTGAAGTGAACGAAGTGAATGGAATTGGTCACGAAGTGAAGGAAACTCACCACGAAGTGAAGGAAATTCACTGCGACGTGAATGGAATTGATCGCAGAGTGAAAGAAATTCACCACGAAGTGAATGATGTGAATGGAATTGACCGCGAAGTGAAGAAAATTCACCACTAAGTGAATGAAATTGACCGTGAAGTGAAGGAAATTGACCACAAAGTGAAGGAAATTCACCACGAAGTGAATAGAATTGACCGCGAAGTGAGGAAAATTCACTGTGAAGTGAAGGAAATTCACCATGAAGTGAATGAAATTGAATGCGAAGTGAAGAAAATTTATCACGAAGTAGATGAATTGAATGAAATTCATCACGAAGTGAAGAAAATTCACCACGAATTGAACGGAATTGACCGCAAAGTGAAGGAATTTGACCGTGAAGTGAAGGAATTTGACTCGAAGTGAATGAAGTTAATGTAATTGACCACAAAGTGAAGGAAATTCACCGAGAAGTAGATGAATTGAATAGAATTCACCACAAATGAGTGAAATTCACCTTGAAGTGAAGAAAATTTACCGCGAATTGAATGAAGTGAATGTAATTGACCGCGAAGTGAATGGAATTGACCACGAGTAGATGAATTAAATGGAAATCACCATGAAGTGAAGGAAATTCACCGCGAATTGAATGAAAATGGCCATGAAGTGAAGGAAAATCATCGTGAAGTGAATGTAATTGACTGTGAAGTGAAGAAAATTCACCGCGAAGTGAATGGAATTGATCGCGAAGTGAGTGAAATTCACCGCAAAGTAGATGAATTGAATGTGATTCACCACGAAGTTAAGGAAATTCATCGCGAATTGAATGTAAACGACTGTAAAGTGAGGGAAATTCACCATGAAGTGAAGGGAATTCACTGCGAAGTAAATGAAGTGAACGAAATTTACCGTGAAGTGAACGAAATTGGCCTCGAAGTGAGTGAAATTGACTATGAAGTAAATGAAATTGACTGCAAAGTTTATTAGCCATCTAACATGTTGATAAGTTTACATAGACATGGATGAAGGTAAAGCATAACTATCAGCTTGGCCCAAAACTTTTGTGGCCCATCAAAAGTTTTTAATGGCCATTGATCATTGTTTCTTGTGGTGTGGTCCACTTAGAATTTCATTCACTTCACGATGAAGTTCGCTCACTTCATGATGAATTTTGTTCACTTCGTGATGAAGTTCGCTCACTTCAGGGCGAATTTCAGTCACTTGTAGGAATGTTGATGGACCTTAATGAGTTACATGATTGACTAGGAGGAATGTTGATATTTCATACCCAGAATCCTTCCCCTTACCTTTATGTAATCTATCCCACCCTAATAAGACTGATGAAGGCCAATGATGGAAAGCACCACCCTGTAATGAAACTCATCGCCAATTTCAACCTCGGGCATACTTCTAAAGATTGGCTTGCCAATGTTCACAAGCTTGTTTGCTTCCTTGAGAAGCTTATTAGCAGCTAGGTCGATTCGCCTAATGGCCTTCCCTTGTCTTCTCTTTGCTTCCATTGTCATCGTGAATCGAATGAAATAGACTGCAAAGTGAGTGAAATTGACTGCAAAGTGAATGAAATTGACTGCGAAGTGAGTGAAATTGATCGCGAATTGATTGAAATTGACCGTGAAGTAAATGAAATTGATCGTGAAAAGAGTGAAGTTCACCGTTAAGTGAATGAAATTCACCGTGAACTGATTGAAATTGACCACGAATTAAATGAAATTGATCGCGAAGTGAATGAAATTCACAGCGAACTGATTGAAATTGACCACAAAGTAAATGAAATTAACTATGAAGTGAATGAAATTGGCTGTGAATTGATTGAAATTGACCGCAAATTAAATGAAATTAACCGTGAAGTGAACGAAATTCACCACAAAGTGAACGAAATTGACTGTGGAGTGAAATTGACCGCAAAGTGAATGAAGTGAATGAAATTCACCACAAACTGATAGAAGTTGACTACGAAGTGAATGAAATTGACCTTGAAGTTAATGAAATTCACCGCGAACTAATTGAAATTGACCGCTAAGTGTATGAAATTGACTGCGAAGTGAATGTATCGATGTTGAAGAAATACGTTCATAATCCTTCTCATATTATCAAATGGGAGTAGGTACAGTTGAGTGAAGATGCTACTTATGTACTGCGACCCATGCGTATCCTAGACAGGAAGGAACAAGTACTGCGCAGTAAGGTTATCCCGCTTGTGAAAGTACTGTGGACGCTTCACACTGAAGAAAAGACTACTTAGGAAATAGAAGCTGAGGTTCGTAAGAACTACCCTCAGATTCTCGAGGAGTATGAAAAGGTACTAATTTCGAGGATGACATTTTTCTTTATGGGGGGTAGATTGTAACGTCTCGAAAAAATTCGTACAAAGACCCGAGTACCACCTTAAGCAGAAATCACTAAGGATCAAATTATGTAAAAATTAGATAAAAATTAATTAAGTACTAAACTGAATTAACTAGTAGATTAGCTTGAATCGCTTTCTATACGAACTGCAAGACCTAAAACTAGTAGAATCACTAATTCTACATTACCTAAAAACCTATGATCAATCTTAAAACTCAGTTGCTCTCATGAGTACATTGAAACTTCGTATTGGACCTAGACCGCACATTGAAAGTCTGACTACCGCGAAACTATACTTTTATGACCGCCTTACTGGGCTTGACAACCATTGTGGGAATCGAGTCTAAATAGTATCTAGGAACGCACAACTTGAGCCTGGAGCGAAGTGTGTGAGAAACATGAACATCTTTAGAAAATGAACTTAAACTTAAGTGACTTGGGCCGTTCGCTTGCAGGCCAAATTTAAGGATTTAGACCGTCAGATTTTTACCCAACTACACCATTGGATCAGAAAAATTTCCCTACACATTACAGTGTACTTGTGGCCCTGATCGAGTGACGATGGCCATTAAACTGAAACTGATCCTCCTCGGTCGATTCATAAATCTGATCGGACCGAAATCTTAACCTGATATAGATCTATTATCAAGAAACTTTCTTCAGACCGTATGCAGGTAATGGACCTTCAGATGAGCTTCGTTAGACCAAAATAGTCACCTTTAGCTATACCCTAAGTATACCATGGCCCTAGGGCCATTTACGCTACTTTTAGGCATATATAAGGGCCTTAACCCACCCCACTCTCATTCCATACGAATTTTCTCTAAACCCCAGGAGAGAGAAGAGAGAAAAGAAGAGAAAAGTGTGAGGAGAAGAGTAAAGGTTAGGGAGATTCAGGCGGTGGTTCTCTCTTTCGACTACACGCCCTAGATTGCCTCTTTGTTACACTACTCAACTCGTTTTGACTGTAATTTGGGTAAGAAATCCTAACCCTAATCTCATTTTAGAAATCCAAATAGAAAAATCTATGAAATAGCTAACATATCTCAATGTATAGGTACCCGTTATTCCGTATTCGGGAATGTAGGCTTCAAACTGAGTTCGATACGAGTATACCGACTAAAGGAATGGACTATAAATGTTTAGGTTATGGTTTTTAAGGCTTTCAAAGTTAGTTAATGATTTATGACTGACTTGATTGTTGTCATATGATCTTAGTTACGACGTTTTCAATATATCATGTATGTGTAAATTAGGTGGTATATTAAATGCATTCCATGTGTTTGTTGAAATGTTTATAGGAACAAGAAATTATGATTTATACTTGTCATGATTATTAATTTAGTATTCATGTATGTAGCACGTATGACAACTCCTTTGTGAAAGGATTTGTCATAATACATGTTATAATTAATTTATTTCATATATATTGAAATGTGTAGACTAAGTGTTTGATAAAATGTTTGAATGACAAATTGCCCATTGAAATGTACTTAATGAGAGTGTTGAGATAGGATTCTCAATTACCTTATCTATAACTATAGTTTCTTTCATGTAACCTGCCTTACTACTACGTAATTTATGAATAAACTACATATGTAAGATAATATTCCTTATATTTTGTTTAAATGCTCAAATGAGATTTATGTTGGTATTGTTTGTTAAATGTTGTTATGAATATCACATATATCCATATATTGTGTTTGAGTTGGTTTAGGACTATTATATAGTCCAGGCAATTGGTAATGATTCCTGAATTAGTGGCCGAGGTCATTTCACTACACAAGACACGTTCGATGAATTCGAATTGTACGTTATTTGTCGACAGTCGTTAGGCCACATAGAGTGTTTATGCGCTCCATGTCGATCATTCAACGTACGCTCGTACTAGTCAAACTTGTCAAGTAACCTGTTTGGCCTAATGTGTGTTTACCATGTATGGATGCTACTGCTTGAATCTAAGGTACCACTTACCAATGTAAAGCCCGTTTCAACCTCTGTACCATGATCTGCTAAAACTCATGAGCCAGGTATGATGGTATGAGACACCATGATTAAGCTGTCGGCCTACACTGGGGTGATAAGCCTCCCCGTAGTGACCAGTGAACAATCCAAACTTATGAGCCAAATACGGTGGTATGAGACACTGTATTAGAGCTATCGGCCTACGCTAAGGTGACGAGCCTTTCCCGTAGTGACCCCGAGTATAAACTAGGCCTACATCGAGGTGACAAGCCTCCCGTAGCGACCTGAACTTACTTATCCACTGCTTTTAAATTAGGGGTGATGTTGCCCTATAACTTGCCTATCATATGTAATTAACTAGGATTGGCGACCCTATATGGATCATCGTTTGGGTAAATGATATAAAGGGAGGTACCTTAGCTTTCCGAATCTGCTGTATGAATAAACCTAATTAAGTATTGGTTAACATGATCATGCACCGCATTGCATGTACTTTGGTGATGAAGTGCACGTGTCTGGAGTGGTGCATGCCGTGATCATGAGATGATGTCGCTGAGGGAGTGCGTGTGAGGGCATGCATCATTATCGCATACTATTCTTACATTAACAAGAGTTCTTAGGATATGTTTGCTATATTACGTTATCATTACTGCTTGACTGAATTGATAACATGTTAACATTTACCTTATAGCTCCACTGAGTTGATCACTCACTCCCACTCTGGGACGGTGTTTTAAAATACCAACCAGACTCTGTTGTAGTTACAGGCGATTGCGAGGCTTACGAGATAGAGCCTGACTTTTATGTCGATGAGGAGGAGTTCTCCTATATACAGCTATTAGGTAGGCCTCTGTAGGCCTTGTTCTAGATCGATGCGATTACAGGGTTACATGGCTAGTTGGACAGTTACATTTGAAGATTTTATAAATTTTGGGACAACACTTGTATTTATTTAACCTGACAACATACTTATACTCTGGGGATTGATGAACTCTTACATACAATTTATATATCTATCACAGTCTTCCGCTTGCTTAATTTAAGTATCTCTGGAGTATGATATGCTGATTTAGTGTACTCCCATTCATGTTTAATGCTCTAACACAGACAACATTTAATCATCATTTTCTATGTTGCATAAATGATGTGACAGATTTCGGGAGTTGAGCCTTTGCTTGACCCTCGAAATTCGGGGCATTATAGGTATAGTAAGTTTGGACAGGCGTGATAAGGTTGCCAACTTAAAGGTGAGGCACACAGTAGGAAAAAAAAATCATTCTTCTTGGATAGGCTGGGCCCTCCGGAACTCTCTCCATACATTGCTCGATCTGGAAATGGTAGGATTCTTCTTCGATAGGCTGGGCCTTTGAAACTCTCTTCATTCATTGTCTGATGAGAAAAGTAGCATGGTGGATTCCTCGGGGGTTGTCCACGGATTATAATGGTGGTAGTTGTGTGATTTTTGGGTGGATCATATAATAAAAATACTATTATATTTTATGGATGGTGGATCTTGTGAAATAGGTCTCTAAATTAATAATGTATGACTCAATTAAATTAAGTATGTATTGTATGAAATTTTATTATGATTGAGTTCCCATAAATAAGTTTTTTAAGGTTCGGTATCGGATATGCACATATATACTGTGGAAAATTTAAGATAATCAATTGTGTGAATGTTGTTAATGCACTGATTTGTGCACTTTATTTGTTAATCACATGCGTTTGTGTGTTAGGGAGGTAGTTGAATACTTAGAAGCTAAAAACCGAAGACACATAAATACTAGAGCATCAAGGAAGTGAATAACATGTAAATGAGGTGCCTTGGTGATCCTAATATTGACCTAAAACAACTCATACGTTTAGATAATCCTAAACTTAATAGGTAAACCATTGGTGATCATTCTTTTATCTTAGAAGTTCAATTGGAACATGATAAGTAAGGCTAAAAGAGGTACAAAACTGCTATAAACATTTCAACCCAAACACAATAGTTTTCGAGCAAAGCTTGATCCCTTCAAGGAATCCTCTATCGGGTTTGATTGATCAAAGGTCACCAAAAACGTCCAACAACAAAATCACTAAATAGTTGGATTTTCTCGATCCATCAAAGGGGGGTTCAATCCATCGAGGGCATCGCTTGATTGATTGCAAAAACCATTTTTTTACTGTTGGCATTCAGTTCCTTTATATATGGCATTAGGTTCTTGGGCTTTTTTAGTGGTTTTTAGTGCAAATAGAAGCTAGATATTTTTTCACTCATACACCACATCTTATGCCTCCATCCAAAGAGTTTCATGCCAATATTATTGTGATCCTTCACTTTAAAGAGTATTTCATGCTCTTATTCAAAGATGTAAATGAACTCTCACCTTTCTAGAGATTAGACACTATGCCTATAGTCGAATCTTTGTCTAAACTCCCTATAAGACCTTTATAGGTGAATCTCCTAGGATTACAACATTTTCATCAGTTGTAAGAGATTCACTTAACCTCCATTGCCTTGGTCACCTCATTAGCACATCATATGCAAGATGAATGACTATAGGAGCTGAAACATTGGTAAGCATCGATATCAATGATCGGGAGAGCAATTTAGGAGCGGATTTAAGTATGGGATGTTGAGTGTAAAATATTGCATATTTTCTCCTATTTATACATTGGTTTTATAAACATGATAGTCATTAATCGATTTAATTATGCATGTTTTTATGTGCGAGGTAATTTTGATAGCTTAAACGTGAAATTGATGTCAAAAAGAAGATTTATCCTCAAAAGATTACTAAATGAAGATTTGGAGATTTGAAAGTTATTAATGAAGAATTCACATGTCAAAGATCCAAGAAAACCAAGCGAGGAATGAAGGGAATCAAAGATTTGAAATGAAGAAAGGGAATCTTAAAATTGTCCTGAAAACAAACATATTCCTGAAATTGTCCTAAAAAGGTATATTCTAAAACTCTGAGTCTATTTTTAAAAAATACGCAAAGTATGTAAATTTGAGGTGGTTTAAACTCCGAGCATATTTTGAAAAACTGCACGGAGTGCGGAAATTTGAGGCAGTTTCTAGATTTTTTCAAATTGGTGCGAAAGTTGGAGTTCCACAACTATAAATAGGACTCCATAGGATGCTTCAAAGCATCTTTTAGGATTTGGAAAGGTTTCAAGGATGAGAAGCCGTCAAAGGATTTTTCTTCTTTCCTAGTTTATTTTTCATGCTTTATTTAAGAGATTTGATTTCAATCATGTCTATGGTTGACTAAACTTCTTAGCCAGGGCTAAGAGGTGAAGCTTGTAGCGTATTTGAATTTTTATTTTGCTTTGATTCTTATTCTTATTGAACTTCATTGATTTTTAGTTTGATATTAATGGAATATTTTCAGTTTTCTATTATTTATTGTGGCTCAAATTATAATTGATGTTGTGATAACTTTGGATATTTTCTTTTCCTGTTTTGAGATAGTGAGATTAGTAAATTTTGTTGTTCACCATCGTCTCCTGAGCATGGTAGGGTGATGGAATCCCTTCCAATCATCATAATTCTCCTCCATTGAGAATTAGGCCAATAAAAAGTTCAGATTTGATTTAAATTGTTTTATCTTCCAATTGGATAAGATACGACTCTAATTCCAGTTGTGTTCTTTGAATCAAGTAAGATAGTATCTTAATAGCTACAAGTGGATCCTTGTCACCCTAGTTCCCACTTTTAATTGATTGTTTAAACATTATTCACGATTACTCTCTTTTATTCCAAAATTCAGATTTAGATCTTCTTCTAGTTCTAGTTCTAGTTCTAGTTCTTTTCAAAATGCATACAAGTTTAGTATCTGTGGATTCGACCTTGTTGTCACGAGTTATTACTATATCGTGACCCTACACTTGGAGTTGTGATTACGTTTTTGGCGCCGTTGCTGGGGACTACGATTGCATTTTTCTGAATTAATTGGTATTAGAATTAGGTTAAGAATATTAGAGTTAACTTTTTACTTTTTTTTAGGCTATGATTTTTTCTGAAATTATTTTTAAAAACTAACATTATTTTCTGTTTTATAGGCTCTTAACATAGCAATTCTAATCAGGTAACCTATTTCCAATTCTCTCTTTCTTTTTTAGATTTCTTATTTGCTTTAGTTTTCTTTCTTCTAGGTTTTAGTTATTTGGTACTTGAGGGCTGTGCGTGTTTTCTGCCAAAATGGGTTTGTGAAAACACTCAACGTCTCTTGAGTGAAGGAGGATTAGTCGAAGGGTTGCCTATCCATCAAAGGATTAGACACCACTTAAGATCCTCTCAATTAATTGAAGTAATGGCTGCAAATTAACCTCATCCACCAGTTGAGGAAGTTCAAGATGAAAACGATGTGCATAATGCATCCCCTACTCGTACTCTACGAGATTATTTACAATCGGTGGGGGTGAGTACACCTTCCTGCATGATATTTCCATTGAATGTAGGAATTGTGGATATTAAACCATGGGTAATTCAACTCCTTAAGTTTCATGGACTAGAATATGAAAACTCATACTTACATATGAAAGAGTTCGATAAAATCATATATACATTACACTTCCCAAATGTGTCTGAGGACACAGTTAGACTGAAATTATTTCCTTTCTCTTTGAAAGAAAAGGCTAAGTCATGGTTACATTCCTTAAGACCAAGGTACATTGGCACGTGGACTGAGATGACAAGGGAGTTCTTTAAAAAGTTCTTTTCTTATCATAAAATAAATACTTTAAGGAAAACAATCATGAATTTTGCATAAAAAGAGGATGAGACCTTCTTCTAATGTTAGGAGCGATTTAAGGATCTCATAAATTCATGTCCACAATATGACTACGAAACATGGCGTATAACAAGCTTTTTCGATGAGGGATTGACCTTACCCATGCGCCAATTTGTGGAGATGATTTGTAATGAGGAATTTATGAATAAGGAAGCCGATGATGTGTGAGATTATTTTGATAAACTTGTTGAAAATGCACAATCATAGGACGCATCTTCAAGAATTACCACTTCTAAGCCTACTGTAAGACCCGTATCTTAGTCCGTACCGTTCCGTAGACTTCCGCGGTCTTACCGGTTGAATTCCGCCAACCTTCGACCCTTAACCGATAGTCACACGCGACCCTGATTCATTCACCGTCAACCTGTATCGGCTCAATCCAAGACCAATACCATATCGACCGCGGGGTCGCTGCGGTTCTGATGCCGCGACTTGCGCGCCGAGGCGATACCCTGGTTAGGAGTTGTAAGCTGACGTTCGGTGTGAGGAAAACGCCGCGCGTTGCAAAACTCAAGAGAATCTTTACGATGTGTCACTTCAATCCCATCAATCCCATCAATCAATCAATCCATCAATCCATCACATGTCAAGTACACATCACTTTCACCTTCTCCCAAGCAAGCCATAAAAGTCTTCCATGCCCATACCTTTCTTATACAAAAGGCCACCAAAGTCAACAAAAGTTCTTACACCCATCACCACCACATCCATCACTCCATCACCCATCATTCCATCTCTCTCTACAACACTCTCTCTCTTTCTCATTTGCAAAAAAATCCAAGCAACACCTCTATACGTATGAACATTCTCCAAGTCTCTCCCTCTCTTCCAAAAACTCCAAGGTGGCCCACTTTCCTACCCCACTATCTCCCATCTCAACCCTCCATTCCTCATCTCATCCATTGAAGTTGAAGCTAAGGTGCTAAGGAACCCCTAGGAGCAAGAAGATCAGACGGTGGGTGCATGATCATAGTAGTTTTTCTTATTTTTGAGATGGGCCAAGTGAAGCCAACCGATTAATGGTTTGGATCTCATTTGGGACCCTAAGATGTGGCCGATGGTCCACTTGATCATCATGATCATTCCATGATGGGGCCATTCTCCATGGACCCCATCATGATGTTTATTTCATTACAATAGCAAGGTCATCTAGACCGTTTATTTTCATGGAGAATGGATCTCCACCGTCGATCCTTGATTAGGTGGGCCCATATGCCATGATGTATGTTGTAGATCACGAAAGGGAGGGCCCATAGTGCCGGGGACCCTCCATCAAGCGTGTCCAACCCTCTATCTCTCTCTCTCTCTACTTTATTTCCTTTTTTTATCATCTTGTGTTTGAGTGGCCCACTTGGATGGACCTCACCATGATGTAAGTATTTTGTCCCAAACCATCTACTAGTAGGGCCCACATGATACATGTCGTACCCACACCCTCCATCATTTGGTGGCCCACTCGAGTTGGGCCCACCTCAATGACGTCAGTAAGGAAATACACAAATGCAATATTGGTTCCAAGCTTTGGGGGTGGGCCCTTGTGTAGGCCCCACCTTGATGTATGAGTATAATCCAAGCCGCCCACCCTCTTTCCCATAACATTTTAGGCGTTGAGCCAAGGGATGAAGTTAATCCGTTCATTGGGCGGGCCATACCACTCAAAACAGTGACACTCACCGTTTAAATTAAATCTTAATTTTTCCACATGCCTAGATATGCTCAATAGCGGACTCATTGGACTTGTCTTGAGCAGGGAAAGCTAGTGAGCGGAGTGGATTTACGTGATATGGGCCCCAGACGTGAAAAACCCCGAAAATCTGGTTTTCCCAAGATTAAAAAAAAAATTGGAGGCAGAGCCTCTGACGTGCTGCAGCAGCAACACGCTGCTTGTGCAGCGAGCGGGTAGTGGGCGGTTAAGCACATCCCACGGCTGCTGCCGTGGGACCCAACATGATATTTTTTTTGAAATCCAATCCGTCCATGAGGTGGGTCCCCTCCTCAGGTGGGCCCCCTCCAAGTTTCAACCGGTTCCAAATCTCAAGTGGTCCACACCACAGGAAACAGTGGATGGAACCTCTGTCATTGAAATTCTGTTAGGGGGCCACAGAAGTTTTAGATCAAGATGAATTTTTTTTCCCTTTCATCCAGGGATGTGTGACCTTACCAAAGGGTTGGATTTCAAATGAACATTGTGGTGGGCCCCACGTGAAGCCCACAGTGATGTCTACATTTGCCTCCACCGTCCGCTGGACGATGGAGCCCACCTGATGCATTTGTTATTTCACACCCCCAGGCGTGCGTGTGGGGGGTGTGTGTATGCGTGTGTGTTTGTTGTGTGGGTGCAGCGTGTGTGAGTATATATATATATATATATATATATATATATATATATATATATATATATATATATATATATATATATATATAATATTGTATATATATTATATATGTTGGATATATATTATACAATATATAACATTTACAATGGTGGGCCTTCATGTGGTCCCCCACCATTGATGCAGGTGCTGCATCTATTCTGCCCGTCCATTTTAAAGATCATTTTATGGAATGAGTCAATGAATGAGCCAGATCCATACTTCAAGTGGACCCCACCTTAGCATGTGATGATGCCCATCTTGATTTGGTAGTCCATTGGGGCCCACTTTAATGTATATGTAAGGCCCATGTTGTGAGGCCCATTCGGCGTATTCATGGCCGTGGTCGAGGCCCACTTTGATCTATGTATAGGGCCCATGTTATAAGACCCATTTTGATGTATTTTAAGACCCATGGGATTGGATCCAATTGATATATCCAAGGCCCATGGGATTAGGCTCATTGGATGTATTTTAGGGCCCATGGGAATGGACCCATTTGATATGTTCCAAGGCCTATGGGTTAGGCCCACTTGATTTGTATAAGGCCTATGGGTTTAGGCCCAATTGATGCATTCAAGGCCCAACGGGTTATGACCCATTGCAATGCACTTAGGGCCCATTGGTGCGGCCCATTGATGTGGCCCGCTTGACGAATGGAAGGCCCATATGATATGGCCCATATGATATATTGAAGGCTCAATGGGATATACCTGAGGCCCGTTGCAATGTGTGATCCCAACCTAGTTCATGATATTCACTACGGGTAACGCCTTGGGAGCAATGTTGGTTTGACGTCCACATTGCGAGTATAATGTTGGTTGGATGTCCATATTACGACTCTCCCTTGGGCCATTGATAGGCAGTACTTATTGTGTATAGGCCGTCCAGGCCCATCTACATTGTAGGGATAGTTCATTTCATTATAACATGTTTAGTATAGTTTCATAACTCATGATCATACGCATCATATGTATGCTTGATATGAGAATTGACTGATCATAGCATGTGCCTTCGGACAGGTTGTTTGTGGGCTCCCGTTTAGGCGGTGTTGCCCTGCATGAGCGCACGATATGCGCAGGATTTGTTGCATGACTGGATAGCGTGATTCATGCATTTCGCATTTGTGTGACATGGTTACTGTACGCCCTAGTGACATCGGGGCCGTAGCCTCCACAGACGTATCATGGTGGGCAGGATTGGATACCAAAAATCTTATTCTACATGGGATGCTATAGATATCCCTGGGTGAAAGTCCCTAAACCCTTATGGTACCAAGAGGTTGCTCCAACGTCTACACCGAGTGGGTAGATGAGCGTTGAGGGCCGATTACCAGACGGTTGCGCTCTCTACTGTGTCGTGGTCGGTTGAAAGGGGGTGCGGCCTTACCCGCCTGAGTGTAGGGGACAATGCTAGGCTGAGTTTGACCAGCTCGAGGAATGGGTCCGCTATCGACGAGTCACGCCCGATATTGGCAGACGGATAGTGAGGTCTTTTTCACTTACCTTATTGTGTGCGATGAGGCGGTAATCTGGTTTAGAGTATACTAGACCCCGGTGATATCCCAGATTTGAGCAGTATTGATGTGTAGACATAGATGAGGATTTGTATGCTTGAGTTGCATTTCACATCGCATGGCCTTGGGATGGGCCGATATCATTCATGTCTTGCATCGCATAGCCTTGGTATGGCTCATGATATTATGGATCCATCTGCATATTCCGCATTACTCTGATATTGTATTATCATATTACTATCTTGCGCACACACTTTCACCACCCTCTAAGCTTTCTATAAGCTTATGCACGATCGTTGCGTGCAGGTGACGTTGGGGCGCAGCAGCGCTGAGGAAGGAGCGTGTTGCAGATCACTTTAGAGATTTTGAATTATCATCATTGTATTTCCCTTTATGCTCAATGTACTTATAAAGTTTTTGATCGTAGTGGAAATGTAATGGAATTCTTGGTTGTTGTTTGTGGGTTATGCCTTTGGTTATGCTTATTACGAATCAAACTGACGTTGAAAATTCTCCTCGTAGCATCCCAGGATCGGAACCTGGTGAATGGGCGTAGGAGCCGAGAATGGGGTTCTACGGAGGCTGTCGGCGCCGGATTCGGTGATCGAGAATTTTGTGAGCCCGGTTTCCTAGTTTGGGGCGTGACACCTACTAAATTAAAGTAAAGGGGATGAATTTATGTTCTAAAAGAGGAAGATGATATAAATGCAAGCGTGACCAAACTCATAAAAAAGTCGAGGCTATAAACTTAAGAAGGTAGAACCTGAAAAAATATGGAAGTTGTTTGAGGTATTTATGCTATAACATACACACAACTGAGAATTGTCTAACAATTCCTGCTTTCCAAGAGATATTGAATGAGCAATCAAATGCCATAAATAACTACCAAAAACCTTTTAGTGGACCCACCTAAAATACATATAACTCAAGTTGAAGGAATTGTCTAAACTTCAGTTGGAGGAACGGACAAACGACTACTCCTGACGGGATCCTTAACCAATTTTTGAATCAAAGGAAACCTCAAGAGGATCGGGTCTTAAAAGATATATAAAAACTGAGAGCTTTTTAATCAGGGTATGCTGCAAGCCTTTTAAGACCTTACAAAGGTCATACATGGGCTTGAAATAAAAAATTTGATTGGGGAGAAAGGGATCCTTCCGGCTTAGCCTCTCCCCAACCTAAAATAGCGATAAGAAATTAGTGACCTAAGCTCTTCAAAACAAATGAAGTAGGCTAAGTCTATCACCACTCTTAGGAGTGGGAAGACAATTGACAAATCTATTCTGGTGAGGGCTGAAAAGCCTAAGGACCGAGAAATAGACGAGAATGATAGACCTAGCAATGCTCCACATGTGTTAGAACCGGAACCTCAAAGTAAGCCGATTGCGCCATTCCCTCAACGGTTGATTGCACCAAAACCTCTCTCTAACTCTCAAGATATTCTAGAGGTGCTTAATCAAGTGAAGGTCAACATCCCTTTACTGGATGTCGTTAAACAAATCCCTTCATATGCCAAATTTCTGAAAGATTTATGTACGACTAAAAGATGGTAAAACATGCAACAGAAAATATTTTTTGACGGAAAAAGTGAGTGCCATCCTCAAGCAAGATGTGCTAAAAAAATATGAAGATCCCAGTAGCCCAACCATCACTTGTGTAATTGGGAACCACCGGATGGAGTACGCACTTCTTGACTTGGGGGTGAGCATAAATTTGATCCCTTACTCGATTTAGGAACAATTGAGTATAGGTGAATTAAAACCCACCCAGACCACATTCAACTTGCCGATTGCTCAGTTCGTGTACTGAGAGGGATAAGTGAGTATGTGTTGGTCTAAGTTGATAAATTCTACTATTCAGTAGATTTTATTATCATAGATACTCAACTCATCATAGAAATGAGCACTCAATTATCCATCATTCTTGTTTGCCCATTCCTTGCTACATTAAGTGCTATAATTAATTGTAGGAATGAAATTATGAATTTATCTTTCAAAAATATGACATTGGAGCTCAAAATCTTTTTCAATATGAATAAACAGTTAGGATGATGATGATACTCGCGACATTAACATGATCGATTCTTTCGTGGAAGATAGAGTACTTTTGACTCTATACTCTAACACTCTAGAGACGTGCTTGGCCCACTCCCCTGATTTAGATGATGACATGATTAGGGAGATGGATGCCTTGCTTAATGTTGTGCTGGTACTTGAAGTTAATCGTGGAGGCCACAATTTGAGAAATTGCCCCAAATCGATGTAGTGCCTCTACCGTCTAGCCTTAAAGCACTAAAGATTGGACTAAAATCTTTACCTGTTGATCTTAAATATGTCTATTTAGGTCAAGATGAGATATACCCGGTGGTGATCTCTTCCCACCTTGAGAAAGAACAAGAGAGTGTGCTCATTTCCACTCTCATTAAGCATAAAGAGCTCTTGGATGGTCGATTGTGGACCTCAAGGGAATCGACCCTTTGATTTGTACTCTTCGCATCCATCTTGAGAATAATGCAAAAACCTCCTGACAACCACAACGTCGATTAAATCTAAACATGAAGGAAGTGGTTAAGGCTAAGGTACTTAAATTGTTGGATGTGGGTATCATATACCCTATATCTGATAGTTAATGAGTGAGTCCAACTCAGGTAGTTCCCAAGAAGTCTGGAATCATCATTGTAGCCAATGCCGGCAATGAACTTATACCAACTAGAGTTACTACTAGTTGGAGTATGTGTATTGACTACAAAAAGTTGTATACCATCATAAGGAAGGACTACTTTCCTTTGCCCTTCATTGATCAAATTTTAGAAAGGCTAGCCAATCACTCTTACTATTGCTTCCTTGATGGATATTTAGGCTTCAATCAATAGAGATAGCCCTTGAAGATAACCGATCACTCTTACTATGTTTTAATTAGCATAATTTTTATTTGGTCCTAATCACCCCCCGGACTTTGCAATTTATTCTAAAGCTTCGCTAAGCTTCCTTATGTC
The DNA here is from genome assembly GCA_037074715.1 of Magnolia kwangsiensis. Classification (NCBI taxonomy): domain Eukaryota; kingdom Viridiplantae; phylum Streptophyta; class Magnoliopsida; order Magnoliales; family Magnoliaceae; genus Magnolia; species Magnolia kwangsiensis. The sequence goes on from CM073585.1 coordinate 60,266,926, forward strand.
GTGGTAGACTATTCCATGCAATTTAAAATTTTACTAGCAGGATTTCATTTTTACACTCTTAAGTGTATCAAGATCATGATGTAGAGTTCAACTTCTTGATGATTAGGTATAAATGGCTTAAACTACGTTCATTGAATATTTAATGCTAATCTTAAGGGTCCAAATTTAAATCGAATGGTTAGATAGCTTGACCAGCCTATAAGGAGTTATCTCGATGGTTGGATAGCTTGATTAACTTATAAGGAGTAATCTTGACAATTAGATTGATATATGATTGAGTAGATTATAAAATATAAGCTCGGGTTTTGTATAAGCATGTATAATGTATGTGCATATGTAAGACGAATCCTTAGATTATAATCTCGACTATAGGTTAAGCTTATACTTGGGTGACAGCAATATGAACATGTCAAAATTGTGATTAGATGTATGTACAAAGCAGATATAAAGATTTCAGAGTTGATTTACTATGATCAAGTGGTCTAGAATCGAGGTGGACGGTCAAATATCTTCATCTAGATATGAATAGATACTTGGGCAGTTAGTTTGATAAACAATAAATAATATATGAGGGTCTAAAGTTCATTACAATATGTATGTGAGTCTAAGAGTGTGTACATACATGTTTACCTCAACATCTCTACAAAAAAAAAAAAAAACTTCTTGCTAAAACACACATGTGAGAGAACACTCTTTTACCTACTCGTGCAAGAAAAATTTTGAGTTATTATAGGAACCCGGTCACTTTGTCTAATGGAACCCCATCACACTGTCCAACAACCGCATCACTTAGTTTAACAGAACAAGGTCACTTTGTCCAATAACCCATGGAATCCATTCACTTTGTCTGGTAACCACTTTGTCCAGCAACCAACCACTTTGTCTAGTGGAACTCCCTCACTTTGTATGACAACCCTATCACTTTTTCTAGTAGAACCCCATCACTTTGTCTAGTGGAATCTCATCACTTTGTTTAGCAACCCCGTCACTTTATCTAGTAAAACGCCATCACTTTGTTTGGTAGAATCACGTCACTTTGTCCTGCAACCCCGTCACTTTATCTAGTAAAACCCCATCACTTTATCCAATAACCTTGCTACTTTTTCGAGTGGAACCTCATCCAATCCTGTCACTTTCTCCAGTGGAACTTCGTCACTTTGTCCTACAAACCCACCACTTTGTCTAGTGGAACCTCATCACTTCATCTTGCTTAACCCCATCACTTTGTCTTGTGAAACTACGCTACTTTGTCATACAACCCTTATGAGACTCACACCCCAATTAACCACCTGTACACTTAATTTTCGATGCCGTCCTGCCTCAGAATGGACCGGATTGTCAATTTTCAATCAGTTGCCTATATTTAGTACCGTAATGACCCAAGATCTATACCTTAGTGACCATGCAGACATTGTGATTCCAATGTTGCATAACACTCCCCATTTTAATGGCCAGATTGAAAGATGTGTGCCCCATAAGAATCAATGCATGACACATATCATACATGTATACACATGTAAGTGGGGCCCACGTAGTATAAAATATCTTAAATATTAAAACATCGGTTTCAAACCTAAAAATCAAACACATTTACTGAAGTCGCCTCAACCTATATCAAGTCATTCCTCTCCGATGTTTTCTTGCCGCTCTTTGCAACAATGACCATACCATCCTTGCCCATTTAACTCGCTCCCATCCATCTCGCCAACTTATTGCACTCATGTATGAAAGAAATCAATATGAAAAGGAAAGAAAGAATACAGAGAAAGAAAAGATAGATAAAGGGAGCTGAGTGAGAGTTAGAGGAGATTAGGGAGGAGGATAGTCGATCTCAACTGTTCGTGTGCACCTCGTCTCCAAATCAACCATCGAAGTGACTGCGCGGGTTATTTACCCATTGTCTTGATGTCGAGGCCATCAAATGAACTCCATCTTAACGTATATGTTGATATCCATATCATCTTTCCTTTCCATTTCTATTTTTCTTCGGCTTTAATGGATATCCAAAGTTCATTGGGCCCATTGTGAGCTAGCCAACCTCATGGACAGAGTCGATCACCCATGTGGGACCTCACCTATGTGTTTAAAATAAAAATAAAATGGGTAGTCAATGTCAAAGGCACTGCATGCAGAGAGGCTGTCTACCTCAACAAGGTGAGTGAGGTTTTTCACTCACGATCCCACCTTAAGTCGTTTGGTTAATCCATGTCGTCCATCATCTTTGCCAGATCATTTTATGGTCGGGGCTCAAATATGAGGTAGATTCCGACCATAAATGGGCCACACCACAGGAAACACCGGTGGTCACCAACGCCTACTATTGAAATCTTCCTAGAGCCATATCGTGAAATTTATTACCATCTAATCCATTAGAAAGTTCACATACGCATGTATAAAGTGAAAACACTAATATTTGGTTGATACCCGACTTTCGTTGATCCATCGTTTTGTGAGGATCCACATTGTCCATCCATTTTTCCATGCCATTTTAGGCCTTAGTCCCAAAAATTGGCCTGACATAGATTTAGGTGGGCCACACTATAGGAAAAATTGAGACTAGAATGTCCACCATTGAAAACTACATACTATGACATTTATTGCCACATGACTTTTCCAGAAGATGATACAAGCTTGACAGTGACATCCTAAAACAACAAGTGGTCCGATCGTGGGATCCACTTTGATGTACACACTATGCCCCAAAGGGTCAACCGTTTTGATCGCCACATAGGCCAACGAGCCTTGGTGGGCCAACCTACCAGTGGGCATGCCTTGTTTTGTTGATGGAAGGGCGCTTTGGGCAGCCTTGTTGGGCTTTGTTTGAACTAGTTTGAAGACCTTTCCAGGGGTTGTGGGACCCATGGTGGACACCCACCAATGTATAGATGAGACTCCCAGGTGAACCCTTCAATCTAAGCACTACAAATGGCAATGGGCCCTTGTGGGTCGTTGGCTTGTTAGTACGAATAGTACCCTACTTGGCACTTGTTGGACAACAGTATTGACTTGCCTGTTTAGTGCACTTGTGGGGCCCATTTTGGGGTCCTAGTTGGTTGGGTGTGTGGGAAATTTGGCCCCTACCTGAGGGTGGAAGTGTGGCCCGATCAGGGGTGGACCCCACCAAGAAAGTATTGGTGATTGAATGCTTACCGTTAAAAACTTCCTCAGGCACACTATGATATCCCACCTGATGTATGGGTTTATTAACTCCGTTCATCCAGGAACGATTCCACAATGATGTATGAACATGGTTCATCTATCTTGACAGATTATTTCAAAACAGGGGCCACTCAAATGTACGTGTTGTATTCAAGCAATCTATCTGTTTTTACATATCATTTTAGACTGTGAAACTACCTTGATGTATGTCTTATTTGTACCATACATTTGTGCTATCGGCCTATTTTATATGCACAGGCCTAAGTGTGGACCGATGCAATTCTCAGGTGGACCATGCTACATGGACATTTAAACTTCTAATAGGGCCCATCATTTGGGTCCTCTCACTCTCTTTATATTAAACTATTTAAGGTGGATTATCACATATATTGTGCACCCTATACATTCTATACATGAATGAGAATATTTATGTATGTTTGGTAACATTATAATATACCTGGCCTTGATAAGGTCAACATTAATAATATGCATAGTATAATGAAGCCCATGCTATTCATATACCCACACGCACAATCTGTATGCCTGTTATGTATTTCGAATGGTCATAGCATACGCCTTTCGACTTGATATACTTAAGGGACCTATACGAGACATGGTCACTCACATGATCATCATATCACTTGATGCATGACTTGAATAGTGTGATTCATGCATGACGCATTATGTGTAGCATGTTGCATGCACTCCTTAGTGACACCGGGGATGTAGTCCCACAGTTGGGATATGGTTGGCATATATGAGTATGGACACAGAAAACTATTGAGGTTATAGGGTGTCATAAGCATCCCCGTGTGAAAGTCCTTAAACCTTGTGTACCAGTAGGATGCTCCAATATTTAGACCGAGTGGATTCAAGAGCACACGATGGATAGATTGATAGTCCACGTCTCCCACTATGTCGGGGTAATTGGAAGGGGGTTTGACCTTACCTGCCTGGGGTATGGTAAGAAAAATCCTCTTTTGTAAAGGACGTCCCCTATCATAGTGTATCGAGTTCTCTGCTTCAAATTTTGTATGCTTCGAGCTTGTCATCGGGTAACTTGTTCTATTAGAGATAGGTTGTGATCAGGTTCATCCAGCTCGGCATTGAGATGACAGGAAATTCTCCCTCCGGTTTAGGTTGGCCGATGCTAGGTTCGGGCAAGAACTCAATCGGGATTGATTTGGTGATGTCGTCGTTGGCCGCTGCAGCTAATTTTGCCAAAGCATTCACTTTGGAATTTTCTGCTCAAGGCACCAAGGCGACTTCACACTTACTAAATTTGATGATAAGTTCTCTCGCCTTTTGGAGTTAAGCATTCATTTTATCTCCCTTTACTCGGTACTTGTTAATGACTTGGTTGATGATGAGCTGGGAATCGCTATGGACTTTCATGGCCCAGGCTCCCATAGCTTTCGCTAGGCGAGGAGTGCTTCATACTCGGCCGCATTGTTGGATGTCAGAAACCCAAATCTTAGGGCATACTGTGGGCAGGTCTAGTTGGATGCGACAAGGATTATTCCAGCTCCACTGCCTTTTGAATTGGAGGGCCCATCAATGTTAAGGGTCCACTCTTGCATGTCAGCTTCCTCATTGTCTTTGATTTCTTCAGTAGGCTCGATATCAGTGAACTCAACAATGAAGTCGGCTACTGCTTGACCCTTGATAGAAGTTCAGGGTCAATACTCAATGTCGAATTCTCTAAGCTCGATCGCCCACTTTATCTGTCTCCACGATACCTCGGGTTTTTGGAGCACTTGACGAAGGGACCAATTGGTCAGGATGTTCACAACCTCAAGTGTAGGGTCGCGATGTAGTAATAATCTCGGTAAGACCAAGGTCAAATCCACAAGGACTGAACTTGTATATTTTTTGAAAGCAACTAGAACTAGAACTAGAAGAGGATGAAAATCTAAATCTGAAAAATTTAAGAGAGTAATTGTGAATTATTTAACTAAAACTTGTAAATTAAAGGTGGAAAACTAGGGTTTCTAAGTATCCACCTGTAGAGATCAGGGAAATCTATGCTTGATTCACGAATTCAACTGGAATCAGAGTTCCGTCTTATCCAATTGGAAGAGAACTCATCAAATTTGAACTTCCTTTGATCTAGTTCTTAATGGAGGAGAGGTATGAGAACAAGAAGTGATTCCATCACAAAACCATGCCCATGAGATAAAGCAAACAACAAAATTTACCAATCCACAACCAATTCGAGAGAATTGTGAGAGTTAGGGAGGATTCCATCATCCAACCATGTTGAAAAGGCCTAGCTATATGTCCTAGAGGAGGGGGGAGGTGAATAGGATTATGCCAAATAAAACTTATAACAGCGAAAATTACATAAATATGATAGCCAACAAATAAAATAAACAAACCACAATACAATAACGTAAAGCAACCTCAAAATTCAGATCTCGAGAGGTTGATACAAATGTTGTTCTAAGGACAACCTTACACCAAAAATTAGAGTTTATAGTAGGACAACCTTATTTCTAGAAAGGTCTTTGTATCAATTCTCAAATCGAAGAGGAATGATAAAAAAATTAAATACAAACTGCACTAAAGAATAAATTACAATTACAAATATATTTTGTTCTAGAGACAACCATACACCATAGAAATGACAAGGTAACCTTACTAGAACAATTAAGGAAGCTGGTAAAGGAATGACAAAAAATAAATGCTAAATTATTACAACATTCCCACAATGGTTGAAATTAATGGTTACTCCATTCACATCCACATATACATCCCACAAATGAATAATTAAAGATATGAAATATAAACCATTCAACCACCAAACACAAAGGATTATAGTGGTTCGCCTGTGTATTCACCAACTGTTAAACAACAGCCACACAGAATGCTACTCCACTCCTAATATCCTCACACAGGGGATATTACCATTCACTATCAAATTAGGTTTTCACAAGTTCACCCAAAACCTTCACAATTGTATCTTTCTCTGTGGACTTACACAATTAAAAAAATACTTCTGAGTTTCCTGGCTCTCCTCAGATAACCAATACAATGAGATTTTTCTGACAAATCCCAAAAGAAACCAAAATAGAAAGAAATTTATAATTAAATGTAAAATACCTGATTTTCCTTCATTGTAGCAGCCCAGAAGAACCAAGTCAGAGTAGATGATTGAATGTCCAAGTTTAATGTCTAAAACTTACATTATAATGGTTCTAGTTCTAATTAATTTTAAATTAAATCAAAATGGGCTAGCTTTAATTGATTTTAATTCCAAAGAAAGGGAAATAGCAATTTCTCTTTTCAGATTAGATTGGAATACAAGGAATAAAATCAATTAATAAAGCTAAAGAAAGAGAATATTAAATACGCACACTTAGCTTAAAATAGAGCACAGACTTATCTCTCAGAAGGTTGAATTAATTAGCTTGAATTGTGTAAATTATTCTGAGATTCGTGATCTATTTGTAACTGAGCAAAACACGTCTTCGACTGGTCTTAGGACCTCTACGATTGGTCGAAGAACCAACAAAAATTTGAATTTTCAGGCGCGATAAGATCTGACGGTTTCACGACTGGTCGTAGGTACCCTACGACTAATTGTAGGTGACCTTCGACCAGTCGTAGGTTGCATACGACTGGTCGTACATAAAAGTTTTTCAACGCTGGACTTTAAGTCGAAGGTCTACGACTGGTCAAACAACCAGTCGACACTGTTCCTATGACTGGTTGAATAGTCTCCAGGACTGGTCATAGAGTAATTAAAAAATTTTGAAAATCTTCAACAACTTAAGACTGGTCGTGGAATTTCTTGGACTGGTCGAACCAGTGCTAGGACTAGTCGAACAAGGTCCAGGACTAGTCTTAGAACAGACTAAATTCACTTATAAAACATATATGGATTATGTATCCAAAATGGCCGACTCTAAAGGTCAACATAAGGTCAGTCATACCTCAATAATGAAGCAAGGACATTGAAACTTGAAGATAAGTGACCTTTGAGTATAATTAAGCCTGAGATCTTGAACTTGAAAGCTTCTTGAGGTCATTTGTTCATCACATATACAACTTTAAAGCAGTGTCTTTGTCATCGCCAATTTGACAATAACAAGGGGCTCTAAACTATAGCACTTTGATGAGGTCGAATATTATATATTACACCCTGATTACTGCCTGATTTCACATACATAATAATGCTTAATGGAGTAGTTTAATTGTGTTTTGTTGCAGGATAAAATAAAGAGCGTTGATTGAAAAAGTGTATTAAAAGCATGAATTTGATGCTTCGAAGTCACCAGAGCAAGGGACGGACTCCAGAGAACCAAGATCAACGGATTTACATGCTAGGGATCCGAGAAAATCAAGCCGTTCACGTTAAAGGGGCCCGAGGACCAGCCAGAATGCAAGATCATAGGGTTCTCACCATCCGACTAACTCGAAACTTCATACATGTGATAGGGGTCATAAATTAACCGTACATTTCAAATTTCAGCTCTCGGATCACTGTGATGAAATTTTATTTTTGGAGCATCAAATCCATGCTTTTAATACACTTTTTCAATCAACGCTCTTTATTTTATCCTGCAACAAAACACAATTAAACTACTCCATTAAGCATTATTATGTACGTGAAATCAGGCAGTAATCAGGGTCTAATATGTAATATTCGACCCTCATCACAACCCCCAACCAACATTTTGCTAGTCCCGAGCAAAACATGTGAAAAATAATTTTAAAAATAAAGGATAATGCCTGTAAAATCAAGTGACTTGTGAACAAATAATTGAGATTCGAGAATTCTAAGATTCATGAATGGTGTGTAGAATTTTCTCCTGGAATCAAACTGATGGTAAACTTCATAATCAAGTTCACAATATTAATCCATCAATTAGAACATTCTAAACATCGAGTCCCATGAGTGTATAGGGTAATCTCGGCTTACCACTGTTAAGAGATCCAATTGTCATTTTCTTGATATCATTGGTAATTAACAACGAAATGCATGACAACTGAAACCCACACTTGCCTGATAGGTTAACCTTTTATTCTTTCAGCCTTTGATACGCAAAGGAGGGGAATCAAATCATCACCCATAGGGAGCAAACCTATGGTGAAAACTTGTCGCTTAACTTTTTCTAATTGTCGACGATAGGGGATCGAATCTACACCTATAGGGAGCAAACCTATGGTGAAGATTATATGACTTACCCTTTCAATTCTTTTTTTATAAACTAATGCTAAATTTTTTTTTCAGGCTGGTTCCTTTTATGCTTAATGATTACCAAATTAATTGTTCAATATCGAACCAAAACCTTAATGTGTAATGACTCAATCGATGTTTACAACTTCTAATCACGGGTTAACAATTCAAACTTAAATGTAAAATCTAACAGACAACTGAATCCAAGAGTCATAAATTACCAACATCATGTATCATTTAATTTTAAAATCACAATTATCCTTCAAAATCACTTCAAATTCACAAGAAATTTCAGAAAAATTTAAAATTTTTCACACTTTTTTACTCAAGACCAAGAAAATACCGATTAGGTTCCTTAATCTCCCACCCCCAACCTAAAATCTACATTGTCCTCAATGTAAAAGAAAAAAAAAAAAGTAATGCACATGGGACAACAAAAGTAAACGAGGAGTGATGGAAAGATAGTACCTGGACGAAGAATTTAAGAGGCTTTCCCAAAAATATCAACTTAAAAGCGAGTCAGCACAAGAGAGAAATCAACAAAAGTAAAATAACAAAAAGAAAATCACAAAAGAAAATCCTACCTATATCACTTTCGCAGGTGCTCTCGATTGCATTTATTATATGCAATAAGCCTTTAAACTCCTAGGTTGCCCCTAGTAGACGAGTTGTAGTCTCGTGAGGGTTTGCAGCAATGTTACCCACAAACATTGAACTAACTAACTAGAAAAAAGAAATAAAAAGAAAAGCTGAGTTGCCTCCCAGGAGCACTAAGTTTAATGTCTTCAGCCAGACAAGCAATGAAAGTAATCATGTACCATCGGCCAGTATCTTGGTAAATTTCTCAGAAGGTTTTTCAATAAGATCATCCAAAAGCCCGTTTTGCAGTAGGCTTGGATGTCCTAAAGCGTTAATAACTAAAGAAATTGAAGGACCTCAGTATAAAGTGTACTTTTTATCGTCTGAAGTGTCCAAAGTATATATGATTCACCTGTGGCAGGAAAAATTTTGAAGTTAGTACACCATGATGAATCAGAGACTACATGTAGATGAAATTCAGAAAAATTTGTAGTAGGTGATGTAGTCTCAACAAATGCCGATGTTTCACTTTGTAGTTTAATTTTCAACTCATTTAATAGTAAACATTCAGGATTTGGGGAAAGAGGTACTTCAGAATACGGGTTCTCTCGATTCATGACAACTGTCGAGGTATTATTTTATAACGCATTCACTATTTCTTGTAACAGGGGATCATTTGAATATGCAAAATGCGCTAAGCAAGTCTCAAGAGTATCTTCAAAAGATTTAAGGAAAGAGTCAAACACTAGACTCTCAATCATATTCACTTCAAATATATCATCTGAGTCTGACGGTTGTTGTCCGGCATTGAAAACATTGAGTTTAAGCTTCATATTACCGAAAGACAACTTCATAACTCCATTCCTGCAATCTATGATAGCATTGGACGTGGCTAAGAATGGACGTCCTAGGATAACCGGGATTTGATTAGTAGGATTCTAGACAGGCTGAGTATATAGGACGATGAAATCCACTGGAAAATAAAACTTATCAACTTGGATTAACACATCCTCAATAACACCACGGAGCACCTTGACAGACTATCAGCTAGTTATAGTGTTATTTTAGTTGGTTTCAGTTCACCAAGTCCTAGTTGCTCGTATACAGAATATGGTAACAAATTAACGCTCACCCCTAAGTCAAGTAATGCCTTCTCAATCTTATGCTTTCCAATGACGCAAGAAATGGTAGGAGCTCCTGGATCCCTAAATTTAGGAGGAGTGTTGTGTTGAATCATGGAGCTGAGTTGCTCTGCAAGGAAGACCTTCTTATGAACTTGCATCTTACGCTTTTGAGTGTATAATTCTTTAAGAAACTTAGCGTAAGCAGGGACTTGCTTGATAGCATCAAGCAATGGAATGTTAATTTGCACTTGCTTAAACATCTTCAATATCTCATTAAAGTTGTTTCCTTTCTTAACTGGTGTCAGACGTTGAGGAAAAGGTGCTTTAGACACATAGGATGGCACAGGAGTAGTTTCTGGAGGGTCAGAGTGCTTTTGGACTTTAGATGCACTAGTATGTCTCTCCGCTTTGCTCCTCCGGTTTAGGATTTGATTCTTTCCTAGGCATTTCTACTTTGTTCTCGATCTGTTTACCGGACCTAAGGGTAATGATAGATTTGACTTGCTCATGATATTATTCTTGGTTTGAATTAGAGCCAATCTCAAACTGTCCTTTTGGATTTGCCACAGGTTGGCTAGGGAACTTCCCCTTCTCTCTCTCACTTAATGTGGCAGGAAGTTGACCCAATTGAACTTTCATCTTGGCAATAGATTGCACATTCGCATGTACGCTTTGCTGGTTAGCTAGTAAAGTTTGTTGGGTGTCTTTTTGAAATTAAAGAGAACTCTGCATAAAAAGATTGAGTGTATCCTCAAGAGATGGTTTCCTAGATTGTACAGGAGCTTGTTGATATTATAGAAACTGTTGAGGTTGTTGACTACCAACTTGTGGGTAAGGTTGCATATGAGGATTTCTAGATGGTCCTCCTTGTTGTGGTCCTTTTGCCCAAGAAAAATTTGGATGTCGAGCGCACCCTGGATTGTACGTGTTTGCGTTAGGATCATTCCCAAGTCTCTGAAAGGTGTTCATATCATGTACTTGTTCAGAGGGAAATTCTGGGAATGCTGTACCAGATGGACACGACTGCGTAGAATGGGCAGAACTGGAACAAATGACACATGACTCGATTTGAGTTGTTTGTGGAGGTCCATTACTCAACATCAAGGCATCAACTTTCTGTGTCAGGCTATCAAGTATGGCATAAATATCTGGAGTGACTCCTATCTCATATATACCACCTTTCTTTAGTAGTTGGGGACTTCTTTCACCTCTATTTGAGTACTCCCATTGCTGGGAGTTTTCACACAAGGTTTCAAAGAAATTCCACGCTTCGATATCACTTTTGGTCATGAATGACCCTCCACTGGTGGCATCAACCATGCGACGGTTTTGGGGTGTCAAACCGTCATAGAAGTATTGAACTTGTTGCCATTTCTCAAAGCCATGGTGTGGACATTTAAGGAGCAAGTCCTTCCATCTTTTCCAACATTCATGAAAGTGCTCTCCCTCTTTTTGTGTGAAATTAGTGATTTCTCTACGGAGAGCATTCGTTTTGTGAACCGAGAAGAACTTATTTAAGAACTTCTTAGACAGTTGGTCCCATGTAGTGATCGTCCCAACTCCTATAGAATTCAACCATGCTTTTGCCTTATCCCTCAAAGAAAAAGAAAAAAGGCACAAACGGATCGAATCATCTGAGAAGTTTTGAAATCTAAAGGTAGAACAAATGTCTAGAAATTCTTTTACATGATGATATGGATCCTCTTTGTCTAAACCATAGAAAGATGGTAACAATTGTATGAACCCTGGTTTAAGTTCAAAGTGTGTTGCTGTGGTTGCTGGCAACACTATACATGAATGCGCATTAAATTGGACAGGAGTTGAATAATCTCTAAGCGCTTTAATTCTATTCTCGTCTGTCATTGCAATGTAAGAAAGAAAACTAAACTATGATGTAACCTAAGAGAATTGGAAGAAAGCTAAGATGTAACCTAAGACTAGAACTAAAAATTAAGAATTCCTAAAAATAAAAGAAAGCTATGTAAACAAGAATTGGAAGAAAGAACCCGGAAAAGAAGGTGATGAATGTCTGAAGATTTTGGAAGCTTCTCCTTTTGAAAACAATCTTATTTGACAGCTTCCTTCTTCAATTCCTGTAAAAATAAAAACAGAAACAAAAATAAATTAAAATTTCTAAAATAATGTTAGAAAATTCCTATGTCTACGAATTATGATAAGAAAGAATCTTAAATCCAATTTGGACCGAAACAGTCCCCGACAACGGTGCCAAAAACTTAATGTTTTAATTTAAACTAATCTGATTTAAATGATTTTAACTCGTAAGTATACGAATCAGATGTAGATATGGTGCGTATTACGAGATCGTTCCCACGAGGACTGGTTGTCATAATTTAAAATTTAAGACTCTTCTTAACTAATCCAATAAATATTTTAGCAAACTATTAAGTAAACTAATATAAATCTATGAAAAATAACTGAGAACAATGATGAGAAAATTTTAATCAACGAGGAGACTAGGACTCTCGAATCCACCCCTAATTATCCTAACCCTTGTTTTACCTGTTAATTCACCCTAATTCAGATTGATATAAATTTAATAAACAAAGCACACCCTATGTCCTTGGTCGGGCACACAGAATGTATAATCTTTTAAAGCATATGGATCACATCTTTCCATCTATGGTCAGGCATGGAGAGATGTAAATCCTATCTCTTCCTCTATAGGAAACCTGTTCATGGTCAGACACAAGCACCTAGTCTAATATTCTAAACAACATCCATATCTACACTTTGGTCGAGCTCATAGAATGGAGAAGTACAGAAATCTCAGGAAAGCACACTAGCGAAAGAAACAAATCAATCAAATTAAAATAAATTCAACAGTAAATAAGAATTATTCAAATTAGGGGCTTCATCTCAGCCCTAGCTGAGAAGTCTAGCAATCCATAAAATTAATTAGGAAAAAGAAAATATAAAATTTAAACAATATAAACATCTCTCTTATCTCTCTTCTTCCTTCTTCTCTCTCTCTCTCTTCTCTTTCTTCACCTTGGCTCTGGATCTTCCTCTCTGACTCTGCCTCCTTGCTCCCCACGTCCAAAACCTCCTTAAATAGCTGCTGGAGTGGTGAAAATTGGATTTGAATCGAATTTGAAAAGCTATCGCATGCGAAGCGAAAGCCTTTTCGCAACCAAGTTCGGTGCCTCAAAAATCACCACTTTCCTCGCTTAATTTTCAAAGAAACACCGTCTCTTAGGATGTTTTTGGGTCCTCTACATAATAGACGATTCAGATCTGCCATATGATCAAAGATGGTGGACCACAACAGCCTAGAAAAGTCAGTTTTTGCGGAAGTGCGAATCCTTTCACACTCTTTCACTGTCGTGATCCGTGGGCCCCACAGAAGCATTTTCTGGAAAATTCATCTTGTCCATTGGATTTAGGACGAAATTTCAGTCAAGAATGGGTGGTTTTGAATGTCCATTGGTATGTCTCAGAGAAGAAATAACTAAAAGATCAGATTTGAACGCTACAGGGCAGCCCTTTTGTGGCCCCTGTATCGCACACATGTTCATGCATGGATGCAAAAGGTTAGCATCGTTTTGTAGCTCTCGAAGCCCTATACACGGTGGATGATTTGGATTGAGCTTACGGGGCATGTGTGGGGCCCACTATCATCCGCAAAACGGCCAGCGGCCGTTCGTTCGTTGCGCTAAAACGGAAACTTCCGTTTTTGAAGACGGTCGCGGAACACTTCCGCTGTGGCACTTGTGGGGCCCATTTCGTCAGACACTTGAGAAATTCAATCCGTCCACCGAATTCCTCTTGAAATTTTGGTTGGAAATATGCAATTTTTACCTTCTTTTGATGAGGCCTACATGATATTTTTCTCTGCCGTTCAACCTGCTTTTGAACAGTCTGGAACCAATCCTAGCTTGTCTTTTGAAATTCTGCCATCTAGGTCTTGGTGATATGGACTGTAGCATCTTGATGGACGGTCCAGATCAAACATTTGTGACATGGTGGTGGGCCACAAGAATCATCCGCAAGCCTCTATTCGTGGACGCAAAACATGGCAGATGCCGTTTTTTTTTTAAATGGAATCGGTCAAATGCAGTCAAACTGCATTGTTGGTTCAGTGCAATGCGAGTGGACGTGTATTGTATGCACGCCAATCACATAATGTGGACCCTACCTTGACGTTTTTTAGAAATCCGTTGCATCCATTTGTCTTCTCATATCTTTTAAACAGTTAGGACCAGAATTGAAGCATATTGAAGGATCAGGTGGGCCCAGAATCAACGGTTTATGGGCTGATCTGTCAGTTGGATCACTTCCACAGTGATCCGAGAGCTGAAATTTGAAATGTACGGTTAATTTATGACCCCCATCACATGTATGAAGTTTCGAGTTGATCGGATGGTGAGAACCCTATGATCTTGCATTCTGGCTAGTTTTCGGGCCCCTTTAACGTGAACGGCTTGATTTTCTCGGATCCCTAGCATGTAAATCCGTTGATCTTGGTTCTCTGGAGTCCGTCCCTTGCTCTGGTGACTTCGGAGCATCAAATCCATGCTTTTAATACACTTTTTCAATCAACGCTCTTTATTTTATCTTGCAACAAAACACAATTAAACTACTCCATTAAGCATTATTATGTACGTGAAATCAGGCAGTAATCAGGGTCTAATATGTAATATTCGACCTTCATCACACTTACAATCTCCCCCCTTTTCAAATTAGTGACAAAACACATTTCCAAAATATGATACATAATACAGAATATCTGATTAAAGAATCATACACCAGTTGTTATCAACTAGCACACATTCATGAACTTGCATACAGTCCTCCTCTGCACATACTGTCACATACTCCACATACTCCTCCTGAGTAACATATATCATAAAAAAAATATGTACACAACACACAATACTACTCACTCTCACACCTCATAGGCAAATCATTTATCCATTCTCTCCCTTTTTGTCACAATATGATAAAGGAATCAAAGAAGAGATAACTAAGGAGTAATAAGTAAGGAGATAAATAAGAGGTAAGACAAGATATGAGAACATAGTATAAGCAACGCATATAATTCATAAACAGAGCAAACTCAACTAAAACAATAACAAGTCAAGTTAAGTGAGCACAATAGTAAGATAGTTATTACAGACCAGAAAAAAAAAAAAACTAATCTGATCCAGATGAAGTAGCAGGGATGGAAGGATCAAGTTGATGCATGTCCTTATTCAAGCGCCTAAGATACTTGCGCATATATTTGAATTGTAAATCATGGGCAACAGACATGTTTTCCATCCTAACATTGATATTCTCAACCTTAGTTTTCAATGCATGCAAACGTCCATCAAAAGCAAAAGGCTCAAAATCTGGATCATTTGCAGAGTCAGAATCAAGTTCTTCAAAAATATCATCCATGTTAATATCATCAGAAGGAAGATCATCAGCTTCTTCCTCATGTTCAGCTTTAGCCATATCAATACCATCTCTTTGGCCAGGAAGAAATTCCATCTTCATCTTATTGATATTAGAGTTGTTTAATATCAGATGATGGATAGGGGCTTCACCAACCGGCATATTGACTAACATATGCGTAGCCAATACAATCATCAAATAACCAAAAGGGATATCACTATGACCAGGATGGAGTCTAAACTAAATGATTGAGTGACAAATTAAGGATGGTAAGCAAATATTAGCACCTCTAGCAATATTATGAAGAACACGAACCATAAAAGCTGTTAACTTAGATTTATTACCTGATCGAGGATACAAGCTGGACACAAATATCCTATGAAGAACTCTGTATTTGGGTAACAAAAATCTTGAGGAGAGCGTATTTCCTTTATGCGTCCATTGAACATCCAGATTACATAAATCCTTAGTTAGCATGCGTTTTTCAGTCTGTGAGGGTTTTTCAGATAGTGTATGAATGGAAACTCCCTCATCATTCACTAGAATTTTCATAAGAGCTGAAATCAAGTGACGATCAATATCAAATGTTCCTTCTCTTGTGGATTTTAAATGTTAGATTTTTTAGTGAAAATTCACATATATAAGCAAACATGGACTGGGCAATGGACCGGTATGCTAGCCCACCCCAATGCAATAAGTTATCCCAACATATAGCTTGGAGTATAGGAAGGATAGCAAAAGGAGCAGTATGATTAATATCAACAGGATATTCAAAAATAACATTACGTAGTCTGATGTCCCGAACAAATGATGGATCATCCTCGGGAGCCCTAAGATGACGCTTAGTGATAGAGGCTGATCTGGAAGAATACGAACCACTGGATGTTTTTTTTCTCCCTCTAGAAGCCATTTGCAACAAAGATTTCAAGAAGACAAGGAGTTGCAAAGGATTGAGAAGAGGGTTTTCACAAATCAAATTTCTCAAAAGAAATACCCCAAATCACAATGAAATTCAAAATAAATAACTTCAAGAGAAAATTAGAAATAATCTAGACACAAATCTACAAGAAAAACATAAATGAAGCACTAACCATGGAGATTTCAAAGGTTGGCTTCGATTAGTCGGACGTCGGCTCGTTGTGAGTGAAAATGAAATGAGGAAGATGAAATGTTTTCCCCAAATAAAGTGATTCCTGAGTTTCTCGACTGGTTGTGGATGTACACGACT
The DNA here is from genome assembly GCA_037074715.1 of Magnolia kwangsiensis. NCBI lineage: Eukaryota > Viridiplantae > Streptophyta > Magnoliopsida > Magnoliales > Magnoliaceae > Magnolia > Magnolia kwangsiensis. The sequence goes on from CM073585.1 coordinate 60,283,595, forward strand.
GGTCGTACCACCACTGGTCATGTATATTCACGATCGGTCGAGGACCAGCCAAAAATGTAATTTTTCTATAAGTTTTATAAAATTTTCAGCTTGATTTGCAAAAATTAAAATCTAAACTAGCAAGAATATATAATATGATACAAAAAGGTATAAATTATCATCTTAAAATGCACATGCCAAGATCAAATTTCATTTGGTTAACCTACTTTTGTCTAGAGGTTGAGTGAAAATATCAGCACTTTGATTCTCGGTAGGTATATATTCCAAAGATATAACCTTTTCTTCTATTAATTCATGGATATAATGAAATCTAATGTCAATGTGCTTAGTACGAGAATGCTGAACAGGATATTTTGAAATATTTATGGCACTAGAGTTATCACAATATAATAACATAGAATCCTGTTTAATTCCATAATCACTTAACATTCAATTCATCCACACAAGCTGCGTACACACATTACCAGCTACGATGTATTCAGCTTCAACTGTTGAAAGTGATATAGAACTTTATTTCTTGCTAAATCAAGAAACTAAACAGTTTTCTATATAAAAGCAACCACCACTGGTTGATTCTCTATCATCAAGATTACCAGCCCAATTAGCATCCGAGTACCCAGCTAATTGTGCACTAGTCTCATGTGGATACTAGAGACCGAGATTAACAGTACTTGCGACTATCGCATAATCCACTTGACAACAATTAAGTGTGATTCTTTAGGATTAGACTGATATCTAGCACAAATACCAACACTTAGTGTAATATCAGGTCTACTAGTAGTTAAATACAATAGGCTACTAATCATGCTCCAATACAATTTCGAATCAACATTTGTACCTGCTGAATCTTTTGAGAGTTTCAAGGTAGTACTCATACGAATATTGAAGTTCTTACCATTCTCAAAACCAAATCTCTTAATTAAATTCAAAGCATATTTAGATTGAGAAATGAAGATTCCATCAGGTTATTGCTTTACTTGCAACCCTAGAAAATAATTCAATTCCTCAACCATGCTCATTTCAAACTATGATTTCATCAAATCTGTAAACTCAGTAGTCATGTCAGTACAAGTAGATCCATAAATGATATCATCAACATAAATCTGTACTATTAAAATATGATTATTATATTTTTTAACAAACAGAGTTTTATCAATAGATCCCATTTGAAAATTATGGCTTAACAGAAACTTTGTTAGTTTCTCATACCATGCCCTAGGAGCTTGTTTTAATCCGTAAAGTGCCTTTTTAAGGCAATACACATGATCAACATTTTTGGGATCGTCAAAGCCCATTGGTTGTTCAACATCGACTTCCTCATGCAAATCACCATTTAAGAAAGTACTTTTCACATCCATTTGATAAATCTTGATCTTTCTAAAATATGCAATGGATATAAACAGTCTTATTGATTCAAGACGTACTACTGGTACAAAGGTTTCATCAAAATCAATACCTTCAATTTGAGTGTAACCTTGTATCACTAGCCTAGCCTTATTCCTAATTATATTTTCAAGCTCGTCAGACTTATTTTTAAAAATTCATTTTGTTCCAATGATGTGTTTATCTTTAGGTTTAGGTACGAGATACCAAACATCATTTCTTACAAATTGGTTAAGTTCTTGCATCGTAACAATCCAGTTTTCATCAGCAAGAGCTTCTTTTACGCTAGATGGTTCTTTCTGGGATGTAAAACATACGTAATTACATATATCCTCAAGTTGTCTATGAGTACGAACACCAGTGAGAGGGTTTCCGAGAATTTGAGTAGTTGGATGATTTTTAACAATCCTTAGTTCAAAATCAGTCTGATTAGAAGAAGTATCAAGTTTATCAACTACAAGAACTTCATCATTATCTAAACTTGAGACTGGTGTGTTTAAGCGATCATCAATGACCACATTGATAGAATTTTGAATCACACCGGTCCTTTTGTTCAGAACCCTATAAGCATGACTATTTAAAGAATACCCTAGAAAGATTCCTTCATCACTTTTCGCATTAAATTTTTTCAGATTTTCACGATCTCGTAAAATATAGCACTTGCTGCAAAAACTCGAAAGTATTTGACAGTAGGCTTTTTATCGAACCACATTTCGTAAACTGTTTTATTATAACCTTTACTAGTGTAAACTCAGTTAATAATATAGCAAGCTATATTGACTACTTCAGCCCAAATATTCTTAGAGAGCTTCATGCTATTCAATATGACATTAGCCATTTCTTGTAGCACTCTATTTTTTCTTTCCACTATCTCATTTTGTTGTGGCGTTTTGGGCACTAAAAATTCATGTAATATTCCTTGGTTGCTACAAAACTTTTCAAAACTGCTATTCTTAAATTTAGATCCATGATCACTACGAATCTTACTGATTTGAGAACTTTTTTCAGTTTGAATCCTTTTGAGAACTTTTCTTACTTCTTTAAGGGTTTCTGATTTGTCCCTTAAGAAGAATACTCATGTATATCTGGTAAAGTCATCTACTATTACTAAGATATACCTTTTGCCACTACGACTCTCTATTCTGGTAGGTCCTATCAGATCCATGTGGAGAAGTTCGAGTGGTCTTGATGTGGTATTGAAATTTACCTTTTTGTGTGAGTTCCTTGTTTGTTTGCCAAACTGGCATTCACCACATATCTTATCTAATTTTTGAAGTTTGGGTAGACCTCTTATAAGTTCCTGTTTGCTCAATCTAAATAAATTTCAGTAGTGTACATGTCCAAGACGTTTGTGCCATAATTATGTCTCGTCTGTATGGACCATGTAACATATTTGATTAGATGAGCTGGATTTGCTAACAATATAGAAGTTTTCAGATGTTCTACGTCCTGTTAGTATTACAGAACCCTTGTTATTTAGAATCTCACAGCTTTGATTAGAAAACCAAACACTATGGTTATTATCGCATATTTGAGATATGTTTAGCAAATTATGTTTTAGTCCTTCAACATATAAGACATTCTTAAATAATGGAAGGTTATAAAGATGAACCGTACCTTGACCCATAATTTTGCAGTTGTTGCCATCACCAAATGTGATTGAACCATCATCCATATCTTTTAGATCAATGAATAAAGCCTTGTCGCCTGTCATATGCCTGGAGCATCCACTATCTAGGTACCACTTTGAATGGCTTGTAGCTTTGAAAGCAGAGTGACCTTTGGAATCCATTTCATAACCATTTCGGGTTTAGGGGGATAGTTAATCTTCCTTCGATAGTAAGAATTATAAGTAAAACCTATTAAGATAGACTTTAGAAGCTCCTTAAGTAAATCAACTATCTTTTCAGCCAAAAGATTTTGGTTATGCTTCTTATAGTTGAAATAACTTCCGTTAGGTTTTTGAACAGATTTAAGGTCTTTAGAAAATACTTGTCCTTTCTCTTTTGAGTTTAAGGTCTCTCCTTTTACAAACTTAGGAGGTGTATTTTTCAACTTAGGAGAACTATTCTTATCATAACCCAGACCGGATCGTTCGTCACATTTTCTCGATCCTGATAAGAGTTTTTCTAATTTAGAATCACCTTGGGCATATTTCCAAGTTTCCTTTAAACTCAAGAGAGAAGAGACTTCATGTTTTAATTGGTCATTTTCAATTTTAAGATTTTCAACTTAGGCAGTTTTAAAATCCAAATCGCATTTTGTCTTTTCAAAACAGTTTGAAATATGAGATTTTTCTAAAACAAGAGATTTATAAATTTCTTTGAGTTTAGAAAATTTCTCTTTTTGAAGTTTCAGTTTTATCGCAATTTTATAACTCCTTGTATAGGGCATTGTTGGCATCTTGAAGATCATCTTCATTTTCACATTCACTGTTCAGATTTTCTTCACTCGATGAATCATTATCTGAAAATGTGAATTTGGCTAGAGTCATAAGGGCTTTCACTTCATTGCCCGACTCAGTTTCAGAATCTTCAGATTCTGAAGAAGCTTCAGAATTAGAGGATTCATCCCAAGTAGCCAACATACCCTTTTTCTTGGGTTTGTCCTTTTTAGGACACTTGTTAGCCAAATGCCCATATTATTGACAGTTGTAACATTGACTATCTTTCAAAGATTTTCAAGTTTTAGATTTAGGTTTAGATCTTTTCTTATCATTTTCTTTTTGAAAATCAACTCTCTTTTTACTTTTGAAGATTTTATAAAACTTTTTCGCCAAAAGGGCCATATCATCTTCAGAGTTATCTAAATCAGAATTTTCTTGAAAATTATTTTTAGAAGTTTTAAGAGCAATTAATTTTTCTTTTGGAGCTTTAAAAGTTAACTCGTAGGTTTGTAAAGAACCAACTAATTCTTCAACCCTCATATTATCCATATCACGAAGTTCTTGGATCGCAGTTACTTTAGAGTTGAACCATTCAGGAAGTGAGCATAGTATTTTTGCACACACTTTACTTTTTAGAATTTTATCACCAAGACCCCACATAGAGTTTACAATGTCATTTAATTGTGTATAAAAGTTCATAAATGTTTCATTTTCCTCCATTTGAATTTCTTCAAATTTGGTTGTAAGGAGTTGGACTTTCGATTTCTTGACAATTGATGTGCCCTTATGTGTCATTTCTAATATATCCCAAGCTTGCTATATAGAATCACAGGATATAATTCTTTTGAATTCATCCGGTGATAGTGTACAAGTGATTGCATTTAGTGCTTTAACATTTACACTATTTTCACTTTTCTGAAGTGTGGTCCACGAGAAATAAGGTGTTACTCTCATGATTTTGAACCATCAACTCAAGTTACTTCAGTGGTAGGAGGATTCCAACCATTCAAGTGGCTAGCCACACACTTTCATCCATGGATTTTAAGAATATTCTCATCCTGGCTTTCCAATAAGCATAGTTAGAGCCATCAAGGGGTGGTAGCCTAGTGATTGATAAGCTATCAAAATTTGACATCTTAAATAGCTTAAATCGTTAGCTCAGGAAATAAATCCAAGAATTAAAAATTAAAAAGAGCTATTAGGCTCTGATACCACTTGAAAAGGCCTAGCTATATGTCCTGGGGAGGGGGGGGGGGGGGGGGGGGTGCATAGGACTATGCTAAATAAAACATATAACAGCAGAAATTAAATAAATATGATAGCTAACAAATAAAATAAACAAACCACAATGCAAGAACGTAAAGCAACCTCAAAATTCAGATCTTGAGAGGTTGATACAAATGTTGTTCTAAGGACAAGCTTGCACCAAAAACCAGAGTTTATGGCAGGACAACCTTATTTCAAGAAAGGTCTTTGTATCAAATCTTAAATCGAAGAGGAATGATAAAAAAATAAATACAAATTGCACTGAAGAATAAATTGCAATTACAAATATATTTTGTTCTATGGACAACTATACACCATGGAAATGGCAGGGCAACCTTACTAGAACAATTAAGGAAGTTGATAAAGGAATAATAAAAAATAGATGCTAAATTATTACAACATTCCCACAATGCTTGAAATTAATGATTACAGCATTCACATCCACATATACATCCCACAAATGAATAATTAAAGATATGAAATATAAACCATTCAACCACCAAACACAAAGGATTATAGTGGTTCACTTGTGTGTTCACCAACTGTTAAACAACAGCCATACAAAATGTTACTCCACTCCTAATATCCTCACACAGGGGATATTAGCGTTCACTATCAAATTAGGTTTTCACGGGTTCACCCAAAACCTTCACAATTGTGTCTTTCTCTGTGGACTTACACAATTAAAAAAATCACTTCTGAGTTTTCCTGGCTCTCCTCAGATAACTAATACAATGAGATTTTTCTGGCAAATCTCAAAAGAAACCAAAATAGAAAGGAATTTATAATTAAATGTAAATTACCTGATTTTCTCCTTCGTTGTAGCAACCCAGAAGAACCAAGTCAGAGTAGATAATTGAATGTCCAAGTTCAATGTCCAAAACTCACATTATAATGGTTCTAGTTCTAATTGATTTTAAATTAAATCAAAATGGGCTAACTTGAATTGATTTCGATTCCAAAGAAAGAGAAATAACAATTCCGCTTTTCAGATTAGATTGGAATACATGTAACAAAATCAATTAATAAAGCTAAAGAAAGAATATTAAATACACATACTTAGCTTAAAATAGAGCATAGACTTATCTCTCAGAAGGCCGAATTAATTAGCTTAAATTGTGTAAATTATTCTGAGATTCATGATCTATTTATAGCTAAGCAAAACACGCCTTCGACTGGTCTTGGGACTTCTATGACTGGTCGAAGAACCAACAAAAATTTGAATTTTCAGGCGTAATAAGATCTGATGGTTTCACGACTAGTCGTAGGTCACCTTCGACCGGTCGTAGGTTGCATACGACTGGTCGTAGACAGAAGTTTTTCAACGCTGGACTTTGAGTCAAAGGTCTACAACTGGTCGAACAACCAGTCGACACTGTTCCTACGACTGGTCGAACAGTCACCAGGACTAGTCGTAGAGTAACCAAAAAATTCTGAAAATCTTCAACAACTTAGGACTGGTTGTCAAATTTCTTGGACTGGTCGAACCAATGATAGGACTAGTCGAACAAGGTCCAAGATTAGTCTTGAACAGACTAAATTCACTTATAAAATATATATGGATTATGTATCCAAAATGGCCTACTTTAAAGGTCAATATAAGGTCAGTTATACCTCAATAGTGAAGCAATGACATTGAAACTTGAAGACAAGTGACTTTTGAGTATAATTAAGCCTGAGATCTTGAACTTGAAAGCTTCTTGAACTTGAAAGCTTCTTGAGGTCTTTTGTTAATCACATATACAGCTTCAAAGTAGTGTCTTTGTCACTACCAATTTGATAATAACAAAGGGCTATAAACTATAACACTTACACATGTCTCAGGGACGATGATGAACAACAGGATCATCTAAATTCACAATCTCAATAATGAAAGGAACATACTCAAAGCTATCGCAGATTCATTGTAATTCAAGTCACAACAAACCATTCAAAAGTGCAAGTATTCTTATAATCAAACTAAAATCAAAGAGGGTTTAATATAAACATGAATCAAGCAATAGAAAGCATCCCATCACACTACGAACTTTACTTCTTAGCCCTAGCTAAGAGGTTTAGCCAACCATAGACATGATTGAACTAGAATTTCTTAAGAAAAGCATCAAGAAAAACAACTAAGGAAAGAAGGAACTCTTAGACCGGCCGGTTGCTCTCTCTTTATCTCTCTTGCTTCCACACGTTTTCTCCCCGGCTCTTCCTCCTCTTTTATAGGTGTGCGGCCAATAGGTCGGTTGATGTCTTACACAGCCAACTTTGCTTCGCAATGTCGTGCGCGTGGTGACCAAATGTAGAGAATCTGCGAGTTGTGCAATAGCTATCTTCTAGAGAGATTTCCTCTATAGTGGTCCGATTTTAGCCTTTGTATCGATGAACGGTTTAGATTCTCTCCATTCCCTCAGTAGTGGGCCCCATTAAGCCCCTAAATGTGATCGGTTTGCATGCGTGGGCACGGGAATAGGAGTGCGTAAACAGGGGGTGCGTAAAAGGCCTTGGAACTGGTTTGGTTCAGACTAATTTGTGGGCACGTGAGGTGTTTCCTGGGTGTGAAACAAGCTAGGTTAGGACCAAACCTGTCCTCTGAACGTGATAGACGGATTGGATTATCCTGTTCGATCATAGGGGCAGACCAGAACAACTCGCAATGGAGTTGTCTGTTAGCGTGCGCGGTAGGAAATCCTACTGATTTCGGGATTCCCATTCAAACCAGACTTTCTATTTTTTTCCAATCTTTCTCCATGCGTGGCCCACTCCCTGCGGATCCTACAGCCTGATGAACAATCTGAGTCATCCATCTGGAATCATCAGTGGGTCCCAGCAGCTTACAAACGTACTCTGTCCATCAACACAAAGATCTTTCTGCTGAGAAACGCGTGCATCTACATGTAGCGTCCCATGTGAGCGCACCCTACCGGTCGGACGTGGCCTCTGATCTTGATGAACAGTCTGGATCATCCTATCAGATGATGATGGTGACCCACAACGTTCTTCAAACGGATGTTGTTTGTTGGCTGTGCGCGGCTACGAAACAGAGAGAGATTTCTCTCTTAATTTGAATAGGAGTCGGGTCAAACCCCTGGTTGCTGGTGTGAGTGCACTGCAAGTGGGGTCCATTTGTGATGCCTGCAAGAAATCTACACTGTTCATTTGTTTCTTCACCTAATTTGAGGGGTTGAGACCAAAATTGAAGTATATCTAGATATCAGAGGGGCCCCAAATCAGTGATTAACAGCTTTGATAATTCTTGAGCATTAAATCCATGCTCTTAGCATCCTTTTCAATCCAAGCTCTTGAATTAACCTTGCAACACAAACATGATTAAAATGGAACATTAAGCATTATCATGTGCATCAAACCAAGTAATAATTGGGGTCTAATATGCAATATTTGACCCTTAACATGGGACCATAATGGTGTGGGCCTGAAATTATGGGCAAAGGCGTCACGACGACACGATTAAGGCCAGCGCAAGCTTTTCGATATCAGGGTATCTAGTCTCAGCTGGGACTAGTGCCTTGCTGACATAATACACAAGAAATTGCTTGCTTTCGACCTCTCGTACCAAGGCTGAGCTGATCGCTGTGGTTCAGACAACCAAGTAAAGCAGCAATGACTCCCCTTATTTAGGCTTGTACAGTAGCGGGGGTGACCTCAGGTACTACTTGAGATGTTGGAAGGCTTGTTCACAGTTGTTATCCCATGTCAGCTTCATCTTGCCCTTCAGCTGTCGGAAGAACGACAAGCACTTGTATGTTGCACTGGAGATGAACCTATTGAGGTTTGCAACTCTACCTATGAGGCATTGAATTTTCTTTGTAGTTTTGGGTGAGCTCATATTCAGCAGTGCTTAGATCTTGTTGGTATTTGCTTTAATTCCCCTTTGGTTAACCAAGAAGCCGAGGACTTTCCTGAACTTACCTCAAAGGCATACTTGTTTGAGTTTAGCTTCATTTGGTAATTCCTTAGGATGGTGAACATCTCTTAAAGGTCAGTCATGTGGTTTGTTGCCCTAATGCTCCTGACCAGCATGTCGTCGACATAGACTTCCATGAAGTGTCCAATCTGCGTAGTGAATATCTTGTTGACGAGGCATTAATACATCGCTCTGGCATTCTTTAACCCGAAAGGCATGACCTTATAGCAGCAGAGCCCTTTGTTGATGATGAAGGTCATCTTCTACTTGTCGTGCACATGCATGACGATCTGATTAGAACTCGAGTAGGTGTCCAAGAAGCTGATGAGCTCGTGCCCTATCATGATCCTCGGGAGAGGAAAATTGTCTTTAGGGCACACCTTATTCAAGTCCATGTATTCAACACATACCCATTAATTTTCATTTAATTTCTTTACCAGCATGACATTCACTGTCTAGTCGGGGTAGTAGATTTCTTCAATGAATCCATCCTCTAAGAGCTTTTCGACCTCCTCTCCATTGATGGCGCAACATTTTGGTTCGAATGCTCGTTGCTTCTGCCTCATTGGTCGTTGGTTGGGATCAACGTTCAATCTGTAGACCATTACCTCTGGTTCGATGCTGGGCATGTCCTTGTGGGACTATGCGAAGAAGTCGGCATGTCGCTTTAGTAGTTTGATGATCTCTTCTCGTTGACCTGGGACTAAAAACAAATCGACCTGAATTGTGTGGGTCGGGTCGATCTCGCAAAGGGACACCCCATAAGGTTTTCCATAAGAGACTCTCTCATCCGATTCTTCTTGGGGATCAAGGGAGGTGATAACCATCGTATGTTATCATGCTTTTGCCCTTAATGCTGTTAAATAACATCATCGGGCATCGTGCTGATTGCCTTTAACTTGACCGAATCCATGGTCGGTTAGGAATTTCATCGCAAGGTGATAGGTATACACAGCTGCTTTCATGGCGTTGAGGGATGGTTGTCCCAAAATGATATTGTAGATGGATGGACAGTCGACTACAAGGAAGTCGATTATCAGGGTAGTCTGGTTGTGACCCTTTTCTGCAGTGACGGGAAGCAATATACTTCCTTTGGAGGTGATCTGCTCTCCTGTAAACTCGAGCAAGGGCGTTCGGATGGGACATAGTCAGGATCTCCCGATCCCCATCTTGTCGAAAGCAGCAGCGAAGAGGATATCAAACGAATTGTTGGTGTCCACCAATATACAGTGCACCTAGTGGTTGGCTACAGTCATGGTTACCACCAAGGCATCGTCATGCGAGTGGTGGATTCTTCAGACATTCTCCTTGGTAAAGGTCAAGCTACAAGAAACCAACTTCTGCTCCTTTGCTGCCTTACTTGTTAGATGAATGTGATGATTTGTGTTGTTCCTATTGGAGCATGAGCCCTGCGTGTTCTATTTGAGTCCTTTCCCCCTAAGGGTCCTTCGAAGATTGTGTGTATCTCACATGTTGCTTCATTGTCCTTTCTATTGCCTTGTTGTTCATCCATCTTTTCTGGTCGCTCATCCCTTCTCCTGTGGATGTACTCCTGTAGATGTCTGCCCCAAATGAGGGACTTGATATCTTCCTTGAGATCAAAGTAGTTCGCAGTAGTGTGTCTATGATCGTGGTGGAAGTTATTCACATCGGCCCTCATCCTACTCGGCCACTTTGAGATCTTTTGTTGTGAACTTCATAAGAACTTGTTTGGGAGTAGTGTTTAGTGGGGTATAGGAGCGGAATCTGCTCTCTGGTTGTCAATTAGGGCGTGAGCTTTTGTTCGGGTCATCATCCCTTCTCTTCTTGCTGCTGACAGTGGGTGGCTTTCCTCCTCGCGCTTCCCGTCCTTAGCCAAGTTTCTGACACTTCGAGTAGCTTTTCGAGAGCTAAAGAGTTCCTCAGCATTAGATTACTTTTGCGCTTGGTTAAGGAGATCACCTAGGGTAGTTGGAGGGTTCTTGCCAATTGAGAAGAGGAACTTCCCCTCCCGTAGGCTTGATATCATGGGGGCTAGAGCTATTTGGTCGGTGTAGTTGTTCACTTGCACAGTCTTTTAGTAGCCCATCCTCCTTTTGGGTAACAGTGAGGAGGTGGGTTATTGGCTTCCTTCTATCTTTTTCTCCAATAAATTGCATGATGAAGGTTTTACTGAGCTGTGTGAAGGAGCCAATGGACTTTGCTTCAGCTGCCTATACCATCTTAGTGCTGCTCCTAATAAGGTTAGGGAGAAAGCTCGATACATTACTAAGCTTGAAGCGCCGCGCAGCTCATCCATGCTCAGAAGAATTTGAGGTGTTCCGCTGGATCTCCGGCTCTAGAGAATGGAGTGATCTGAGGCATCCAGAATCTCGACAGAAGTTGAGATCTCATGATGTCATCGGTAAACAACAATTTCATTTCCTCCAACATGGCATCAATTGAGGTCAGAATTCGAGCGTGGTACGCTTGTTGAATGTTGCCGAGTTATCCTCAGATCTCCCTGAGTTCAGCCTTTGACTGGACCTTGTTCTTTGCTATCACTTCGGGTGCTTTCTCATGCCTCTTCCTCTCCAAGTTATGGCGTAGGTCGGAGTCAATAAGCGCAGTGGTTCCTGTGGTATACGTGGGTGCATTGTTATGTTGTCCTGGTGGTTGCTTGATCACATACGAGTCGTTGGGTACTTGAGGAGGTCGAGATAGCTCAGTTACCACTTCTGCTCCCGCTCCTTGGTCGGGAGGTGGGTTGTCATGTTCCAAACCTGAAAATCAGATTCATAGGAATCCTGATCACCGAACCCAGTGTCGATAGCCTCTGTAGTACCCCATTCTCGGCCCCCAGCGTACATACGCTAGGTTCCGATCCTGAGATCCTACAAGGAGGATTATCCAACATACATTTATCTCATAAGAAGCATAACCACAAGTATACCCAAATCATAAAGGTAACATCATCATCACATATCCACTAATATAATCATTTGAATACAATGTTGAAAGGAAAATACATATATCGAAATCAAAGCTCCTGAGGACAGTTGCACGCTCCAAGCTTAACACTGCTGCAACCTAATGCTACCTGCATGCATTTATCGTGCATAAGCTTACAAAAGCTTAGAGAGTGGTGAAAGTGTGTGCACAAGATAAGTGTCAAGTATACCATAAAGCCCATAAATCATACATCATCGTAATAAGCGAAAATACTAACAAGTCCATAGTACTATTAGCTGTACCAAGGCTAGGTGATGCAAAATATAATAAGACAATAACAGATGCTGAGGACGTAATGCAATATGTAAATCATAACGAGCCACGAATACCATCAACCTCATTTAAACCGCATAAGTGCAAAAACATAGTAACCCAAAATGCTAAGTATTGTAGATACAATGTAATATGCGGTGCGAATGAAATGATCATGCTGGAATGTGAAGTCGGGATGATAGTACGTAGTACCGTTGGCTACGGGGTCCACCACAAGGGACTTCTATCCAAACCAGTTCCATACCTAAATTTGGATAGTCCGACTCAAACTCCTGATCTCAGGTTAGTTGCCCACCCAATTGAAATCCTAGCCATGTGAAGGTACATGTAACAAATAGTTACGCACCACCAGCCTGAGTGGATAGTCAATGAATGAATGAATGGATATGCAATTCCTGCTCAATAAGTCCACATATCAGTACGGCTGCTCTTTGAAAAAATCACTAGGGTCTATTACACTCAAAATCGACTGCCTCCTCCCTATCTGCATAGCCCAGCGAGTGAAAGAGACCTCATTATTCGCTTAGCCAGCAGTCTGCCGTTACTTACTCGGTTCGTTGATAGTGGACTCATTTACGAGCTGGTCATACTTAGCCTAGCTTATAGCCCCCTCACTCGGGCGGATAAGGCCACACCCCCTCCCAACTGACTATGACACAGTGGAAGACGCGGCCTACTGGTATTCGGCACTCAAGCGCTCATGTTCCATCCGTTTAGACGTTGGGGCACCTCCTGGCCTCAGAGATTCTAAGATTTTTACCTAAGAACATCCTAAGTACCCACAGTGCTAGAACCAAGTATTTTCGTTGTCCCATTTAGCCATCCACGATGTGCTTGTGGAGGCCACGACCCTGATGTTGATAGGGCGTACAATAATCAAGTCACATATATGCGAGATGCATGAGTCACACTATCCAGTCATACAACAATCCTGTGCATACGGCGCGATAATGTGAGCACTTCGTCTCATAAGGAGTCCCGTAAATAGTCTACCCAATGATGTATGCTATGATCAAATATTCCTCATATCAGGCATACATATAATGCGTATGGGCATGAATCATGGAGTTATACTAAGCTTTTTATATGGTGATGAATTATCCTCACAATAAAGATGGGCCTTAATGGCCTACACACAACAAGTATGGGCCTATCAATGAGCCCTAGGGAGAGTTATAATGCGGACATTTAAACAACATTATTCTTACAATGTGGACGTCAAACCAACATTGCTCTCAAGACATGGCCCGCTATAAATGTCATTACATAACCCATGGTGGAATCACACAATACAATAGACCTTGTATACATCACATTGGGCCTTGACCCATGTGCCTTAAATACATCAAATAGGTCGTATCACATGGGCCTCATATATATCAAGGTGGGCCTCAATGGATGGGCCACAAATACATCACAATGGGCCCCAACCCACGGGCCCTAATACATCACAATGGGCCACACAAACTTCATATTGGGCATCACTAATGGGCCACCATGGGACTCATATCTGGGAGTGGACAACGTGGAGTAAAACACATTCATCAAGGTGGTCTCATGTCCACGTGGCTGGACGGCATGGAATTACAATATATACATAATTGTGGGTCACACGTCCAATGAACCGAATGACGTGGCTGAAACACATAATTCAAGGTGTGCCCGGACAGTTTAGGCGGGCCCAACTAATACAATAGCTATATAAATGGAGTGAGGTACACCAACTGATCCTCTTCCCACCGTCTAAAGATTGGACGATGAGGATATACAATACATCAATTAGGTGGGCTGCACAGATCGGCGGTGTGGATCAAACCCACATGCTGCACACAACAACTATATAGCTGGTGTATGGTAGACCAGCCAGTCCGTTATTACATCAGGTGGGTCCCGGGGGCCCACCATAATATAACATTATAATATATATTACATTATATTATAATTATAATTATATATATATATATATATATATATATATATATATATATATATATATATATATATATATATATATATATATCATAAAGTGCATCTAGCGTCCAACTGTCCAGAGATGGACGGATGGTCTGGTTAAAATGCATATATGCAAGGTGGGTTCCATAAGGATGGACGGTGTGGAGAGAACACCTACATCATTAGGGTCCCACGTGGGGCCCACCATAATGTTATATGTTGTCCAACCCGTTAATAAGGTCACGCTGACCTGGATGAAAGGAAAAATAAATTTCATACTGATTCAAAACTTCCGTGATACCCAAAAAGGGTTTCAATGGCAGACATTCAATCACCGTTGTTTCCTATGATGTGGGCCACTTGAGCTGTGTATACAGCTGATTCTTAGGGTGGCCCACTACCCTGAGGGGGCCTACAAAATGGACGGTGTGGATATTCAAAGCACATCACGGTGGGGCCCATGGTCCTTGGCCGATCGTCCACGCGGTAGCGCCCTACTGTACGTCTGCTAGACATCAGCGACAGGGCTGCTACACACACACACACACACACACATATATATGAAAAATAGAGTTTTTTCGCGGTTTTTCCATGGTAGGGCCCGCATCAGGTGAATTTGACCCAACCGCTGGATTCTATGGCTGAAGATAGTCTAAATGAGCCCAATATTCAAGGGATTTTGGTAGATAGAAACATCAGGTGAATTTTCAATGGTAAAAGAATACTATTTTCCATGCTATGACCCGTAAGATACTCAGATTGGCTTCATTTTTTGGCTTGACGCCTAAAATGATTTGAGGAATGGAATGGACGGTGTGGATTGGACCCATACATCAAGGTGGGGCCTGCATGAGCAGCCCTTCCCAAAAGCTTTGAAACAAAGCTAATATCAGGGATGCTGGACGGTCTGGGCAAACTACGCACATAAGGTGGGCCCTGCTCAGGTGGGCCACTAAATGGTGGATGGTGTGGGTACAATACATATAAGGTGGGCCCCACCTACAGATGGCTTGGATAAAATACATGCTTCATGGTGGGGTCCATCCGAGTGGGCCACATGGCCATATCATCATACAAAAAAAATACATGAAAAAGGGAGCGAGAGAAGAGAAAGGGACGCGCTGATGGAGGGCTCCGCCACTATGAGCCCTCCTTTGCATTCAATCATACATCAAGTGGGTCCCAATATATGTGAGCTTATCAAATCAAAAATCAATGGTGGAGATCCTTTCTCTACCAAAATGTAAGGTCTAGATGATCCTATTCATGCAAGGAGAATAAACATCATGATGGGGTTCATGGAGAATGGCCCCATCATGGAATGATCACGAGGATCAAGGTGGGCCATCGGCCACACTTAGGGTCCAAAGTGAGATCCATACCTTCAATCGATAGGCCCCACTTGGCCTATCATCTAAAAAAATGAAATCTAAGCCTATAGAAGCACCCACCGTTCGATCTTCTTGGTCCAATGGAATGCCGATCTCCTTGTGCTTCACTTCGATGGAGGATGATGAGAAATGAGCGACTAAGATGAAGGATTTTGGGGTGTGAAGTGGGTCACATAACACTCACTTTTCTCTCCTTAGAAATGTTGGACGTCCACACTCTTTTCTCTCTTTGGTGTTGCTTGGAAAGTGTGGAGAAAAAGAGAGAGAGGGTTGTAAGAAGAGAGAGTGATGGGTGATGGATGAGAGACTTGTTGACTTTTGGGATAGGTTGTTTGACTTATGGAGAAAGAAAGCATAAGTTGCTCATGTACTTGACATGATGTGATTGATTGATTGATGAGACATAATGTAGAGATTCTCTTGGGATTGCAAACGCGTGACGTTTTCTTTAAAATAAACATTGACCCACATCTCCCTGCCAGGGTATCCGATCGGTATACAAGACGCAGCGTTGAAACCACGGTGACGGTGTGGTCGCAATGGTATAAGTCTCGGATTAAGCTAACTCAAATCTACAGGATACGACTTAGGGTCGCGCGCAAATATTGATTATAGGTCGCGGATTGCCGGACTTCAACGGGAAGGATCGCGGGAGTCGACAGAACAGTACAGACTAGGATACGGGTCTTGCATGGGTTCTGCCTCTCCAATATTTGCATTATGACATTTATATTACCGGTCAAGGCCTCGACTCGATTTTTCAAGGAGATAAGTTGACCTCCCCAGTTGCAAGACCACTGTGCTGGCACCACAAGGGTGGAACCAGCCTGATGTTGTAAGGGTGGATCCTGGAGATCTATAGGCGGTGCGGGAGCTGATGCAATGATAGCAGCCAAGGCCGTTTTTCTTCCTTTCACCATTACTAGGTTGATGAATGGGGTTATCTGAAATGGCTTCATAATGGTTTTACTGTTATTCTCACAAATGCTGTCAAACTGTTGATGTTGAAATCTGGTCGTTCCCCTACTGGACTGTTGTGTACTTGCAAAAATCAAACGACAACGGGGGCCTTGGTTGTAGCCGGGGACCCTCCGTGCCTATGTTAGGTTTAAGGCTTAATGGGTCCAGTCGGGTTAGCGTAAATGTGCATACCTTTACTTGTAGGTAATGTTCTTATTTATACTCTCTTAAGGCCTCTTCTGTACATAGTAATAAATCTACCGTATAGGTGCGTATTGTGTAAGGGTTCTCTCCTCGGCGTGATCCTTGACGATGATCTTGGGGAAGATATCCTTTTCGAACTCGAAGCAACCTCTAGTGGTCGGTATTTGATGAGGTCATGTTTGATAGCTGAGGCCAACCTTTAAGTTACCGATTGAAGGCTAATAACTCTTGAATGGATGATCGACGTTGGGAGGCGAAGTCGCCGTCCAGGGTCAATGAGAGGCTTTAGCTCGGCAGCCAAGTTGAGTGGTTGTGATCGTCACTTGGCCGATAGCAAAAGTCAAGGTTGAGTTCGGTCGATAACTATGTTCCCTTGGTTGCAATAGGGAATAGATTGACTAGGCGACCAAGGATACCGTTCCTTGCGCCTGGGTTGTTCATAAGGGTTGAGGTTAGTATCTTGAGCCGATCTCCTCCCGGCCTTCTCATCCGAGCTGAACTCTCGATCAGTCCAACCTTACTCAGTCCAATTTTATCCACAACATCGGGCATTTAGGAAACAGTGTGGTGTGGTCCACCTAAGATTTGGATCAGCTTCATGGACGTGGATTGCATCCTACCCCTGCCAGGATGGTAATCCGTTCGGGCAGGGCTCTGTGGGGCCCGCGATGATGTAAGTGTTTTATCCACGCCGTTCATCATTTTTTTCAGATTATTTTAAGGTATGAGCCAAAAACTGAGCTAGGTCCATAGTTTAAGTGGACCACAAAGTAGGGATTGAACTTCCACCATTAAAAACTTCTTGGGAGCTGAAAAAGTTTCATCTGATATTTGTGTTTTCACTTCATCCACGTCCACATGACCTTATTAATAGGTGGGTTAGATGGTAAAAATAACATCACGGTGGCCCTTAGAAAGGTTTCAATGGTAGGTGTCATTATCACTACAGCTTCCTTTGATGTGTTCCCTGAGCAGTGATTATGCTTCATGTTTTTTTGTCTCGTATCCGAGAAAAGCGATTAACCGCCGGGATAAAATACTTATGTCACTGTGGGTCCCATAGAGCCCTGACCGTCCGGCAGGGGTAAGACGCAATCCGCGTCCCTGCTTCATATTTGGGCCATGCCTAAAAATGAGCTGGCAAAACGGATGGATGACGTGGATATACAACACGAACATTAAGGTGGGCCTCACAGTCACGTCTTCGTAAATCAAGCATCCCCAAAACTACCGCTGTTGCTGGAGCTCGCTGTGAATGAGAGAGAGAGATGTGACTTGCATGGAAGATTTACTTATAAATAGTAAGTCACAGCTGCATCTCCTCTCCTAAACACCATATGTAAGTCAGTTACATATTTAATAACTTAGAAGGCATTCAAATGCCCCCATGTCTTTGTCCCAGCATCTTTCTCAATAAGTCTGACGATTGGACTCATTCTCTAGTTGGCTCAAGCAATTGAGATGCTTGACCCCGAACCCAAGCAAGATTCCCCTTAACTAAAGAGCGTGGTGTAGGAGGCATAATCTATTTGTTGCAGAGTTACTTTGATACCCGTTGGCCGATTATTTATATCTGCTCTCTTTCAACATCTTCTGCTACTTGAGAATGTCTTGGTGGACGGTTTGATTGGATTCCCTTAGGGCTGTCACCGGACATGGCTGGCTAGTCCGGCTCAGGTCAGGGTTGGGCTAGAGAAGTTGGAACGAGGTCTAGGCCCAGGCCAAAAATTACGGTTCATTATACGCCCGACTACGGCTGCCAGTGTTTAAGAGCCCATCAGCTTAGCTTGTCCGGTTTAGGCTTTCAAGGGCCTTTTCCTTTTTCCATATATCATGCATGCTCGGGCACATAACAAACAGCTCAGATCTTGCATAAAAGAGGGTGATCAGGCTCAGGCTGTGAATAATCACCATATGTCAGGCTTGGGCCTGTTTGTGTGGCTCCATCACAGGCAAACAGTGGACTAAGGCCTAGGTTTTACTATGCGGCTGTGGGCCACTCTTTGGTAGATCTAACGGGCATAAGCTTCTCCGTTTGTTTACCCTATATTTGGAACCTTCCAGCAGGTGGGCCAACCACTGATGGGGTTAAAGTTTGAAATTATACCCATCAGACAATTCTTGGTCCAATCCAACAAAGACTGACCCCTTTGTTGAACTGACCACAAATAGGATGGGTCGGGCTCTAAATCTCTTGGGCGTGGCTGCTTTTGTGAAAGGCTTGAACCCATCTAAAGCTATCAGAAGCATGAGCATGGCCCACTTATTCTGGAGGCCTGAAATTAAGTACAAGGCCCTCTTATAGACTGAAATTCGGACCCAATTCCAGCAACTCAAAATTGTGAATGGGCTTGAACTCCAGCTCTGGTGGACTTCAATAGCATTGTCAATGGGCATGACCTAGATTCATTTAGGCCGAGATGGAGAACTGATTGGGCTGGGTTATTCAAAATTTTGAATCTAGACCAGGCTGGGCAAATTTGCCATCGGATGCTTCAAGAAAAAGAAACCAAAATTGAACCCGATCAGGGCTCATTGACCCACCATTCTCACCATTCATCTCTAACATGTCCGTTGTTGATGGATCCATGGACTGGTCGATGATAGATGATCATTGACATCCAACATTTATGTTGGCTCAGCTGATTGTTTTTATACCTTCCAATTTCATATTGAGCAATTTGGACCATTGGATCTCAATTTGAGAGATTGGATGTTGGTACGGCAATGTAGACCTCTCCATCTTATTTTGAGATCTCGGATGTTTTTCTACAATTTGGTTTCTTTGAGTTTATTTGAGTTACATATATTCGGCATTAACGAATTTTCAGTACATGTATGAACCAATGTTTGTCTTTGTTAAGTGGTCGGGTTGAAAATGCTTGGATCCGATAGTCATTTTACTGTATTGCATGCAGGTTATTAACAGCCACCACCCCACCCCAGCAATTGAGTTTTGGACCCTGATCCATCCACCACATATTCTGCCAAATGAATGTTGGAGATGACTGGACCGATACACCAAACCAAATTTCCATGGGAGTGTACAATTAGAAGTAGATAATGCACAGAAACAAAATTGCCTCTTTTAATAAATGAGAGAGATGATAAGCTGAAAATATGGTAAGGAAAAAAGGATTACTGATTAAAAAAAATAAAAAATCCTTAAGTACTTATTTTTCCCTTTAATTCCACCGTTATTTTTGAATGACAAATGAAAATCTCATATTTTTTAGACAAAGTAGTATAGTTTCTTTGTTATCCAAACATTCTCATGTCACATCAATAGAAGCCTTCTCCATGTGTGTGTGGGGTCTCAAGTCCAACTGGTTGGACCGCAAGTCATGGTCCACTCAGCAGATTGGATGTCCACTATTAGGAGGATTGGATGTCCCAAGAATTAAACAGTTTAGAAGTTATCCACGACTGCAAACTATGGTCCAACCAGTTGGACTCGATACCTGTGTGTGTGTGTGTGTCCACCCAAGACCTGAAAGAAGAGATTAAAACATCCACTACAATAAAATCAGATGTGATGTAGTCCTGAGAAACAAAACAAAATGAAAAAAGAACATATATACCCACTTGCTAAAGATTAAAATCATAAATCCATGAAAGCCTTGCTAGAAATGACAAACTAAGATACTCAGAAGCAAGCACTTTGATTATGCACAGTAAACCACTTGGTAAAGTAATATAAGATTCAACCCTTCAGACCTTGCTGCAATCACAACAGCCAATCTCGATAATAAACTTGAATGATTCACTGACTCTTAGATCCTTCATCACCATCAACATAGAAGCCAAATTCCACCATACCTGAGCTGATTATCAGCACAGAGGGCAATGATAAGATGCAAATGCCAGCAAAATTAAGAATTTTCAGCTGCCCACAGAACAGTGGGATTAGTCTCGAAATTGGGGATTTCGTCGAATTACACCTTTGCAGATAGAGAAATGAAGAGAATCAATGGGTTGAGGGGAATTGGAGTAGCCAACTTTTCTATTCGCAAGGGGCATTTCAAGTGATGATTTCTCTCACCAGCCAGTCCAGAATAGGGTATGCAAAGTACAGCATCAGAAAGGACGGCAAGGCGAACAGAACAGTAACAAGGATGTACAGAGCCATGATGGCAGCACTGGCAGGTATTGCATACAAGACGATCAGGAGGAATATGATGACCAAAGGGAACTTCGTTGTCAAGTTAACAAAAAAAACCAGCGACTTACACAAGGAATCGTGGAGCCTTCCTACATTAAAGTAATCTGCAAGAAGGCTAGCATGATTCAGGTCCCCTGACTGCTCAGGATGCTCATACGAAGCCCTTCTGAGGTTACTGTCACTAGCTTGATTCCTGATGGATGGCCCATTGCTTGAAGACCAACCCCCTTGATGGTCTCCACACAAAGCAGAATCAGACTTCACCCTGTCGCCATTCATGCTCTCGACCATCCAGAGTAGGAAAAAGTTCTTTCGTGGAAACATGAGATGCCCTTTGTACACCAGACGAAATGATAATAAGTGGCACCATGGGCAAGAGATGAAGAGTGGTAGCTGGATCGGAGAGGGGAATTTCACAATGGCCCATTGGAGTCCCAGGACACAGTTCTTGCAGAGGGTGTGACCGCACCATAACACGTAGGGTACATTCTCAACAATATTGAAGGATTCCATGCATATCGGGCATTCCAGGCCTTCTCTGCTAGTGCTCGACGAAACATCATCATCAGAGCATTCAGAACAAGCTTGATTTGGCTTTGCAGAGTTGTTCTTTGGGCCTATGCTTCCAGCTATAGCATTGGAAGCAAAACTCCACATGGTGATGGCAAAAAGAGCCTGACTAGATTTGTAGAGCAAGAACCATGGTAAGGATACCCTCAGCCACAAACACAACCATAGAAGCTAGTCAGGTTCCCCACCACAGGAATAGTTCCTTGAAGCCAACCTAAAAAGCAATGATATTTTGTAAGGAAGAGAATGATTTCAATCCTGGCATTTTGGAACAACATCCATCACGAACATGCTTGCTAAACAACAGAAAACAAGATCGCATCTACTGTGCCAAGATACAGAATGTTTATCATTACAAATACAACTTGGCACTTTCCAAAAATATGGGCAAGGATACTTATATCTGATACAACCTATATTTACAGAGCCATATGGGGATTCTAAGACCATAAGGGTAGTTGGATACATTGTTCGGTGAATTCCCGATATTATCCCTATCTCCAGATTGGTGATACCGATAACCCTGGTAGTCTCAGAAATTCCAGGCATCGGTGATGTATCGCTAAGTACCACCAATGTATCGATATCGCTGATATTTTCAACTGTGTAAATTCCAAATGTTGCTTGTATCACCAATGTATCAATATTGCCAATATTTTCGATTGTGTAAATTCTAGGTGTCGCTGGCATCGCCAATATTTTCGATTGTGTAAATTCTAGGTGTCGCTGGCATCGCCAATATTTTCGATTGTGTAAATTCTAGGTGTCGCTGGCATCGCCAATATTTTCGATTGTGTTAATTCTAGGTGTCGCTGGCATCGCCAATATTTTCGATTGTGTAAATTCTAGGTGTTGCTGGCATCGCCAATGCATCGGCGATATTTCGATAATATTGCAAAAAATCTGTTTATTAAAAAACTTTCCATTTCAAATTTTTTATGTGTGCATGGAGTTATATGTTGTGTTCAAATTGTTGATGATAATATTGATCATATCACAATATGATCGTTATCACAAGTCGCAACATGGGCAATATTGAGATCAGTCTTTCGTTTCCTTTCCAGTTATCGAGGATTTCTCAGTTAAATATCATGTATTGTCGATATTTTGAAATATCGATAGATACTTGGATGGAAGGTTGGATGGATAGATGGGATGGTTAGATGGATAGATGGGATGGATGGGATGGTTGGACTGGTTTCTTACAGCAACACATGCTTTTAGGCCCCTATTAAATATAAATTTATTATGTATGCATTCTTTTTCAAAAACTTTTATTCCTAAATATGCAAATATGTGAATTTTAGCATATTCTGAAGTTTCACTGAAAAAATCCACTGCTTTCCCCATGTTTCCCTGCATTTCTGGTCATTGACAATATTATCAGCAATATCAACATTGTTTCTGTATCCCTGGCTAGCGAAAGTTGTAGCAATACCGATACTTTGAACACTAGTTGGATATTGGCATAGAATTAGTAAGATATGGTTAAATAGTTATCATGTCATACACATAATGTTTCAGTAGCTGCACAGTATTTGCATGTATACTCAGACATGGATTTGAATAGTGGTTTCAGTGTGCTACAACTCCCATTAGGGACCAAAACCTGTAAAATTCACCCCAACTCAGTCTGTCTCAGTTGTTTCACTCCTGTTCAGTCTGGAGATTCATTTCGTTGCAGACTAAAACCACTAAATCATGTAATAAGGTGTTGTAGAAATGATTAGGGCACTTAGGGCAGCAATTTAGCTGGAAACACTTTATAAATGAAGAAATTATCTGACATGATCTCTCTATCACTCAAAAGGACAACAACCCAAGTTCATGCACACAAGTTGATGGACCATCAGAATCAAAAGAAACAAAGATACAAAAACACATCAATCTTCTTCAACATATTGATACAGTTCTAATCGCTTCTTAACTCTTTAATATCCAGCAAAACTAAATACATTATCTGGGCTTATCAATTATGAGGGAATTCCATGATGAAGTTTCCTTTCTCTTGCTAAACTAAATGCCAAAAATTGACTGTGGAAGTGCAATAGAAGATCACAAGTACACAAGGGAACGGGTATCAGATCCAGATCTAATGATTAAAAAAAATAATGTGTGCACATCGGGGTGGGGTGGGGGGAATTTCCAAGAAGCTTCGCTCTGCTTCTTAAGAATAGGTGATTGAGGGCACCTTCGGTACCATGGACTTACATAACCATTGCAGTGTTACATAAACATGTGGCACGGGTGCCAAGTGAAAAAGTGTCCAGCACGGCTAACTTAAAAAAATCTAGGCACTGGGACACTTCCGTGCAGAAATAAATAATAACTCAAATAAAAAAATAAATTTAAATCCAACAATGGAAACATTAAATACAAAGGAAACTAGAAAGAATATTCGCGAAGTTCTGCTAGGAACATATCACTAGTAGTTTAAACTAACAAGCACTTAATTAACAAAACATAAAAAAATCACAGATAATCAACTTAGGAAATAAAAGTTCTTATAAATATCACGTGTTCTGTTAAAATATTAGAACCCAAACAAAAGAACAACAAAGCGTGTACTATTTGGTTATATTGGTCATGGTACATTGGTACCTATAATGGAAAATGAATTGGAATCTAGATACAGAGAAAATCCTTAAAGGAAGCTTGGTAGAGGGAAAAGGACACAAGTCTAGGAATGAAGTCCCCCTTGGGCATTTTATCTTTGAATTCCAGGAGCTGCTGCTAGGCCCAATTTTCAAATGCCACCAGGTAACAATTTGATAGGAAAGTTTGAGGTTGATGAGGCATGTGGACAGATGGAAGGGCGTTAAAGGATAGGCCCCCTTTCCACTCTTTCTCATCCTTTAGGATGTTGAAATCTTCAATAAAAATTAGGTTATCAAAGATTTCTCCTCCCACGGCTTTGGATCTCCCACATTGGTGAGGTTTTAAGAGAAGTCTAACATAGAATGGGGGTTACACAAAATTTCCCTTTCCAAAGAACTCCAAAGATGGTGCTTTCAGCCCATAGCTGATTCATACTCACTGTATATCTTCCATGGAAGAAATTTCCATCATCTTCCATAATAGGAACTTAATTCCTATCTTTTTTCCCCCATTTCCCTGTATTTTACTGAACTCCTAGAGATGAAATTCTATAGCTAAGAGTGCATCTGGCATAGTTGTCAAAATTCTACTGTTTTCAATTTAAGTCAAACTTAGGGAAAACAATTTGAGAGAGGGAGAGAGAGAGAGAGAGAGAGAGAGACCGTCTCTCAATAGGAGACTTCTACTCTTGGACTTAGCAAAGTTCAATTGGTAACAGCTACAAATATTTAAATCTGAGATGCCGACGATGAATATCTGAGATGCCGACGACGACGGAGAGGACGAATGCGATGGAAAGAAAAGAGAAAGCATTGGGAACTATCGATGGAGACGAACATAGCAGAGAGGTTGTAGAGCGGTATCACAAAGAAGCAGAAGAGGGAGCAGATCGAGATGTTTGGAAAAAACTATCCAAGACCCAGAGGGTTAAAGACCTGGGAAAACAATATCGCAAAAACACTTCGTCTTACCCCACTCTATTTGTTAAGGGGTTTCCCGAAGGTTGGATGCCAATCAACTTTGAAAGAGTCTTCGGACAGGCTGGAGCAGTGATGGATGTGGTGTTGCCGAGAAATAGAGTCGACGGATCCTTCAGAGGATTCGCTCTAGTCAGAATGAGCTTTGAAGAAGAGCCGAGTGGAGCGGTAGAGATGCTGCATGGTGAAGGTTTTGGAGGGCTAAAGCTGTTTGTGCAAAGAGCAAAATTTGGACCCGAACTCAGAAATCTTAGCAAAGGTGGAGCGAGTAAAGATAAGAAGGCGATCGATTTGCAGAACAATAATAGGGCTGGACCAAACAGGTGTGGGGAGAAGAGTTCCTCAATCTATACCGGTAACACTTCCTTTAAGGAGATTCTTCTCAACACGAAAGGACAGAACTCCAGAGTGGAAGATCAGGCAGACAACGCGGGGGTAGTAACGACAAAGAAGACAGTACATGAAGAGGAGGGGAAACAAGATTAGGGACGTCTCGGGGGTTTACATAAGCAAAGCATCGATAGATCAATCCAGGAAAAATCTTCAATCATCGGTAGTGGCGACTAACAAAGAAGGTGCGACAATCGCCCATGTTAGAAAATGGTTAGACGAATGTTGTAGCTTTCCTCAAGAGGTATACAATATTAAACCCATTGGAATCGACGTTCTGTGGATTGCAGCAAGTCCGGAAATTAATCCTGATCTGCTGATTAAGGCGGGAGCAATTCACAAGGATAGCCCGATTCTTAAGATTTTGAGGTGGGACGAATTTTCTATGTTTGGCAAGGAAGAAATTTGGATCTTGATCTGGTCGGTTCCGTTAGAACTCTGAAACAAAGATTTCTTCAACGCAACAGCTGCACAAGTAGGGCAAGTACTCGAAATCAATCCAAAAACGAACACGGGAGGAAATGGGGGTGATCGGGGTTAGAGTGAGTAGGAAAAAGGGAGATGCCTTTCCAAATCATATTCAGGTTATGATTAATAACAGGAAACTCTTCTTGCCAGTTCAAAGGGAATCTAAGGAAGTTTGCATCCCGCGTTGGAGCAATATCTGGAGTTAGAAGGAGATATCGTTGGGTAGGACTCAAGGAAGGAGGGGTCTATGCGCAGAAGCCACGGATGAAGAAGCACCACGTTCAGCCTCTCGAGGACTACTGTATCGTTTTTTTGATACGTGTCGCCCGTCAGTTGCTGGCAGTAGCGCGATTGACAGTCCTGGGATAGAGTATGGGATATGTCTTCAGCAGGCGGCGGACTGTAACACGTGTCCTAATTCTATTGACTCCAATTTCTCGCAGCCCGAGAATTCGAAGCAGTGCCATCATTCTTTTGACTTCCTGCAGAAGACGTGTTAGCTTGTGGTTAATCCTGCTACAGATGGCAGCCTCAGAATCTCCTGCAGACCCGATCAAGAGGATCGGGTTGTACGTCTAGACTCGAAGCCTGACTTCGAACCTACTGCGCTTGGGACACGTGTGCCGAACCTCCTCGCTTCTCAACTGGAGCCTTCATTCGCTCCTGACCCTCCAGCCGATCGTTGATTAATCCAGATTTCAACGGTGTTGAGTCCAGACCATCAGCGGTCACAACATGGGGCCATTGAGACATGTGTAGGGGGTCGATCTTCGACATGGACCATATCTCCACACGCATGTGCACTTTCTCTACGTCCCATGGGGACGATATTCCCATAACCCTCATATCCCTGTTCCCTTAAGGGAATAGACACTTCTTTTGCTCTTCTCACATGGGGGGACGATACCGAAGGCCCAAATCAAGACATATCATCTTGGTCTTCTAGGGAGGAGAATTCTTTGTTGACCTGTTCTTCGTCCCCTACAGACTTTATATCGGATCATGCTATATCAGAGATGTTTCGGGAAGATATCAGAGAAGAAATTATCGAGGCGAAGCCCCTGCAGATCACGACTGGAAGTCTGCAGCCGACTACGATTTGTGATCTGCGGGATCATAGGGACTTAGAAGACCAGAGGACAGAGCTCATCAAAACCATCCAAAAGAAGAAATGGATCAGTGATGCGATGGGGCACATAGACAGGACCATCGGAGTGTCATTTGGAGACCAACCGAAAGATTTCATAGCTCTGTTTCATTGCATAGAGGAGTGAGGTCGCCCTTTAACTCGATCAACAACTCCCAAGAAAACACCACACAGATCTCACAGCAACAGAGAACTCTAGAGTCTTGTTCTCAGTCCAACGTCCTCTAACCGATCGAATTCCGCAGTCCGGGCCCTAGCTCTTCAGGGAAGCTCTGTTCCCAAATGAAAGTTTTATCTTGGAATATCAGAGGGGTGGTGTCAAAGTAGAAGAGAAGACTCCTTAAAGGTATCTGTGACAGAAGTAAAGCGGAGGTGATTTGTCTTTAGGAGACCAAGGTTCAGAATTTCAACGATAAACTTTTGGGCTCTCTCTGGAAAGAACCAGATGTAAAATGGGTGGTGTTGTATGCAATCGGCAACGCAGGAGGTATCTTGGTGGCATGGAAATCTTCCTTATGGGTCCTGATCGACAGATGGAGCAGTGTCTTCTCCCTTTCTGTCATTCTGAAAGATATTTCTTCTGATCTCATGTGCGTTATCACATCAGTGTATGGTCCAAATCAGGAAGATAGAAGAGCCGAATTTTAGGAAGAGCTAAACGAATCCATGGAGAAATTTCCCAGTCCTTGGTGTATCTGTGGTGATTTTAACATTGCACGTCATTTACGGATCGTTCTCAGGGAGGAAGAGTTTCTACGGGTATGCGTCACTTCTCTCAATGGATAGAGGACCAAGAACTTGTGGATCTTCCTCTTCTTGGAGCTAGATTTACTTGGTTGAATGGGAGAGCCAATCCTATTCTTTGCATGTTGGACAAATTCTTGGTGTCTCCAGATTGGCTAGAATTGTTTCCTTTAATCTCTCAATCAGCTCTTCCCAAACCCATGTCTGATCACATTCCCATTCTTCTGGCAGTTGATGAGCATAATTGGGGTCCTAAGCCATTCAGATTTGTTATTTCTTGGTTGAAGATTGAAGGTTTCCATCAACAGATCATTGATTGGTGGGCAGGTTTTAATGTGGAAGGGTACGCGGGTTTCAAATTGTGTAGTAAGTTGAGACTCTTGAAAGGTAAGATTAAGATATGGAGAAAGGAAGAGCTTCACAAAAGAGACCTTGAATCTGATGCAATTTTGGCTGAATTGCAATCGATTGATCAGTCAATGGAACAGGGTCAGAATTCCTCTCAGATTCATCTTAAAAGAATTCAATTAATTCAAGCTTACTCAGATCGTATGAAGGAAGACAAAATTTCTTGGAGGCAGAAATCAAGATGTAAGTGGATTAGAGAAGGAGATAAAAACACTAAATTTTTCCACTACATGGCTAGTATACGTGCTAGAGTGAACAAGATCAGAAGCATTGTGGTGGATGGGGTCCGCACTGAAGTAAAGGAAGATATAGCCGATGAGGCTACTCGCTTTTTCAGCAACCTCCTTAGTGGAGAGGGTTGGTTAAGGCCTAAATTAGATCATCTTATTTTTGATCGTATATCCGAGGAGGCCTATGCACTGGAATCCCCTTTCTCGATCCTTGAGGTGAAAAGCGCTATCAACAATTTGGGTGGAGACAAGGCTCCTGGTCCAGACGATTTTCCGATCGCCTTTTTCCAAAGCTTTTGGGAAATACTTCAAGGAGACGTCATGGATTTTGTGTCCGAATTTCGTTAGAGAGGCAGGCTGCCCAAAGATATTGGCGCCTCATTTATTGCGCTGATTCCCAAGATAGAGGGGGCCGAATCCTTTAATGACTTCAGACTGATTAGTCTTCTTGGGGGGCCATACAAGATCTTGGCAAAGGTTTTGGCTTCTCGTTTAATACGGGTGATAGAATCAATCATCTCCCACAATCAAAGTGCTTTCATTCCAGATCGTCAGATTGTGGATAGTGCTCTTATTGCTTATGAATGTTTGGATTTGCAATATAAATTCAAATCCAAGGGGCTCCTATGCAAATTGGATCTCCAGAAGGCATATGATCATGTGGAGTGGGAATTCCTTCAATATATGTTATCTCGGATGGGCTTCAGTGAGAAATGGAGAAGATGGATTAAGGAATGTGTGGGCTCGACGTTCTTTTCAGTCTTAATTAATGGTTCCCCTAAAGGCTTCTTTCGTAGTTCCAGGGGCCTGCGTCAAGGAGACCCTCTGTCCCCATTCTTATTCCTTATAGTGGGGGAGGCCTTTTCTAGGCTGCTCTCCAAAGGGCAGGCTGAAGGTATCACAAGCGGGTTCAAGGTGAAAGGTATGTCTTCACCAATTTCTCATATCCAGTTTGTAGACGATACACTACTATTTCGCGAAGTAGATCAGGTTAAAATCAGCAACTTGCGCACAATTATAAGATGTTTTGAAGCGGTTTCGGGCCTTGGGGTGAGTATGGCTAAATCCAAAATATTTGGGGTAAACATGGAGGATGACGAGCTTAAATCCTATGGTGCTTTCTTTCGTTGTTCGGTGGGTTGCTTCCCTTCTACTTTTGTGGGTCTTCCGTTGTGCATTGGTAATCCCCCGAAATCCTTGTGGGACAAGGTCATCGACAGATTCGGTTCGTACCTCGCTAGATGGAAAAGCAGATATCTCTTTGGGTGGTCGCTTACTCTTATTAAGACAGCTTTGTCTAACCTTCCCCTTTATTTTATGTCTCTATTTAAATGCTCGGGTTCGATTTTGAAAAGTATAGAAAGGCTTAGACGGGATTTCCTATGGCATGACAAGCAGAATAAAAAAAAGTTTCATTTGGTTAGTTGAAAGGAAAGACGTAGGAGTATTCGAGGAGGAGCGGGAATTAAAGATCTTAAACAAATGAATCGAGCTCTTTTAGGAAAATGGATTTGGAGACGCGGGTCAGAGGACGGGACCCTTTGGAATGATTTAATCAAAAGTAAATATGGTCCAGATGGGGGTTGGTGGACTAAGAACTCTTCCAATTATAGAGCTTCCACTCTTTGGAAAGGAGTTCTCTCCACTAACACAGAGGTGTCCAAATGGGTCAGCGTTGTCATTGGCAATGGGAAACGTACTCAGTTTTGGATAGACATTTGGATTGGGGAGGAAGCTCTATGTGTCGTTTTCCCACGTATATTCCGTATTGTGAAGAATCAGAATATCAGTGCTGTGGTGTGGAATATAAAGTGTAGAAGATTTCTCAGAGATAGTGAAATTGAAGACTATGTTGCCCTTCTTAGCCGGATTTATAGTGTCAGCCCGAATCAGCATGCGACTAATAGATTAGATTGGCGCCTGGACAAAAAATGGCAAATTCTCCGTGAAATCCCTTTATAGTCTTCTTGCGAGCAGCCCTCCAAGTGTAGAGTATCCTCTTTATCATGGCTGGGAGTATCAAGTCCCCCCCCACAAAATTGCAGTTTTTGGTTGGTTGGTTGGTTGGTAAGGATAAGGTGTTCATAGTTGATAATCTAAGAAAGGGGGGAATAACAATCACAAATATCTGCTTATGTTGTATGGCGCAAGAAGAATCGGCAGACCACCTCTTTATTCACTGTCAGTTTACATATCAGATTTGGTGAACCTTTCTAGCTCGTTTTAAGGTTCATTGGACCTTTCCAAAGTCTGCTCACGATCTTCTTCAAGCCTGGCATGGAGTTAGATGTGGGAAACAAGGATCTAAGCTTTAGAGAATGTCTCTCCTGGTGGTTTGGTGGGCCGTTTGGGAAGAAAGGAATGAAAGATGCTTTAACGATTTCTCTAAAGCAGTCGAGGCTACTTTTCTTAGGGCTACCCATCCCTTAATTGAATGGGCTTCTTTTTCAACTAAGATGCAAGAATGTAATTTTCGCTTTTTAGGAGACTAGCTGGTCGGCCATCTCAGCCATCCAATCTCCTATCTTTTGTTCCCTCTTCTTTTAATACAATTTAGTTATCTATAAATTTATAAAAATAAATAAAAATAAAAATTGAATCCATCTGTCCCCTTTTTGATGAATCAAACAATTCTACAATATGAATCCTACAATTTATGTTTTGATTCCCAATTTATGATTCAAACTATGCTTATTCAATCTTTTATAGAAGGTCAAATTTTTATTTTTATTTCTCTATAAGAACTTAAATGATTGATAATCTTCAATGTTTATTTATTTTACTCCCTCCCTCCCTCAGAGGTTTATTTAATCCTTATACGATACTTATAAACTTATTAAAAGATTTGTTTCTGAAGGAATCATTAGGAACTTGCACTTTATGGCTTTTGACTTCAAAACATAATAGCATTTATGCTGTAAGAAGAACAACATTATTTTAAAGTCCATCGGGTTGGTGGCAATACTTTTTTGGAATGAGATAAATCTTATTATGAGCAGTGTTCGAGTTGTCAGTGTCGCTACAAGTTTCACTGGCCAGAGATAAAGATATAATATCGTTATCGCTGATAACTGAAAATTCGGGAAAAAAGGGAATAACATGAGGAAAATGGTGGAATTTTTCAATGAAACTTCATGACAAGCCTGAATACACATATTTGCATATTTAGAAATTAAAAAAAAAAAAATACAAAAAAATTGCATTGCATAACTGTAGGGCCCACTATGATGTATGTGCCTTACATCCACACCGTCCATCAAATATGATAGCTCCCTTTAAGGCATGATCAGAAAAATGAACAAGATCCAAATCTTAAGTGGACCATACCACATGAAACAAACCATTGTGATTAAATCACCACCACTGAAAACTTCATGGGGTCCACCGAAATATTTATTTGCCATCCAATCTATTGATATGGTCACAAAGACATGGATGAAGAAACCACACAAATATCAGCATAATCCAAAATTTCATGGCCCATGAGAAATTTTATTGGTTGATTACCACTGTTTCCCATATTATGGTCCACCTACTATTAAGATCTGCTTGTTTTTTTGGAGCATGCCCTAAAATGAGTTTTCAAAACAAATAGACAGAGTGGATATAAGGCACATGCATCACAATGGGCCCCACGGTTAGGGATTCCACCCACCTCAATGGATACATCCCATTAAAGTTGTGCCCGGCTTGGGTGCGACCCCAAAACATCAATGTGAGTGGGACGTTGAACGTAGGGCCCACCTTAATGCATGCATTGTATATCCATGCCGTTCATCTGTTTTTCCAGCCTAACTTAGAGCGTGGTCCAATAAATGAAGAAGCAATTTCAGGTGGACCATACCACAACAAACGGTTTGTTGATTATCCAACCTATTGATAAGGCCAAACAGACCTGGATGAAAGAAAAACAAATATCTATTTGATCTAAAACTTTCATGGCCCACATAATGTTTTTAATAGCCAATAATCATTGTTTCCTATGGTGTGGTTATCTGCTTCATTTTTTGGACCATGCCCTAATTTAATATGAAAAAACAGATGGACGGCATGGATATACAATCAATGCATAGATGTGAGCCCTATGATGAGGGTCCCACCCACATCGTTGGTTCCGGGTCTCACCCAAGTCTCGCTCCAAAATCGAAGGCGGATTGCATGTGTGCCACACCACCGATCTCTTTGGTGTGTTGATGTACCGAAGTTCTGTTGGCCCCACCATAATGCATGTGTTATATCCACACCGTCCATTCATTTCACAAGATCATTTTAGGGCATTGGCAAAAAAATGAGTCAAATTAGAATCTTAAGTGGACCATACCACAAAAAGCAGTGAGGACTGAATGTCTACCATTGAAAACTTCTTAGGGGCTTTCAAATTTGGATCTACTTAATATTTTGCATCAATTCATAAAATGTTTGGTAAAAACTAATGTAATGTGTGGATATACAAAAAATGCATCAAGGTGGGCCTCGCACATTAAGGGTAACACCTACTAAAGTATTACCAGCGCAACACCTAATCCACTTCCTGTAATAAACAGATTGCGTACTGGGCATATGATACTGTAAATTCTGTGGGGCCCAACATGATTTGGATGTCTTATCCAAACCGTCCATCCTTTTTTGAAGGAAATTTTATGGAAACATGCGAAGAATTAAACATATCAAAACCCTAGGTGGACCACACCACAGGAAACAATGTGAATTGAACGCCTAGCATTGAAACTTCTTCGGGGCCACAAAAATTTTGAATCAAGCTGATATTTGTGTTATCCGTTCATCCTTACCTTTGTATCCTTATGAAAAGGTTTGATGACAAATAAACATCATTGTGGGCCCTAGGAAGGTTTCAACGATGGAAATCATTATTCTCATTGTTTCTTGTGGTGTGGTCCACTGGAGCTTTGGATATGCTTCAATTTTGGGTTTAGGCCCTAAAATGAGTTGGAAAAAAGGATGGACGGCTTGGACAAACCACATACATTCAAGGTGGGCCCAAGAGAGTTTACTCAGTATGATAAAGCATACTAAGTATATCAGTATGCAATAGATTTGGGTTGGAAGGGTCATGCTACAGTAACACTACGATGCTCGCTACAGTATGCACTATGGTTTCCCTAAAACACCCCTATGATTTTTCTACAGTTACTTTTATTTTTAAGGAAGATCAAAGACTTGGATGTTGCAATGCTTAGTGGCTAAGAATAAATGTTGGTTAGGCTTTTCTTTCTATATACAATGTTTTTACACTTGATCTTAGCAAAAAGACCAAGAAAGGTAGTTTTTAGATGCCTTATGGTTTTTGGAGTGATTAAACCAAGAAAAGTAGTTTTCTTTAAAGCAGAGATCTTCTCATGCCTCGACTTCTATGGAGAATCTAAAAATATCCAAGAACCATTAAGAGAAGTTGCAATGATATCACAAACAAAATCAATGGACGAGATGATGAAGATGATGGATCATGGAAGGGACCAACTGATGGATCACTTAAAGGATTGGGGGGAATATTCAAGGTGAGATGGGATGACCCAATTGAATCCAATCCACAAAAAGACAAAAAAAGGTGGCATTGTGCACAGATGTGGAGTCCAACAACTGTCTCGGAATTTGACTGGTGGGTCTACATCAAAAGCTTCCAACAACGCCTAGAGTATATAGTTACAAAGACAAGAACAATTTATTATTTGTCTGGATAGATGTTAGATCCTTCATCTTTTTAAAACTTTATTACATAAATAGATTATATAAATTTTATCCCTTAGACATAGGTTGGATACCGGTACAGCATGATGAATAGATATTTATTTTATTTTTAGGTTATAAAAACTACACATTATCTAAAAACTAGCCAGGGATGCTTCTTCTTCTTCTTCTTCTTCTTCTTCTTCTTTTCTCAAAGAGCTTTGCTATATTTTCTTATTTTTCCCTTTCAAGAAATTTGGGGGGGGGGGGGGGGAGGGGTGTACGATTTCCATTAAAAACAGGCACGAAGTCCTGAGTCTGAAACCATGATCTGATCAAATAATACTTTACGACAGTTGATTAAGCATCAACCTAAACTATATGTTCATCTTTGTCTTCATGCTTGTACAGCAACAATTTTAGGTAGAGCATATAATTGTTTAGAATCCTTTTTTTAAAGGATTTGTTTAGGACCTATTTATTCGTGGTTTCTAGAATCTAGCTTCTGAATTTTGATATGACCAAAAAGTTATGATTAAAAGAAAGTTGCAAAACAACTTTATAGACCAACCTTCCTGAATAATCAGTCCTTTACAACCTGATTTTGTTAATCATTGCCTGTAACTTGATCCATTAGATTTATATTTTATTTTTTCCGCTGAAATTGTCTAGTCCACACCATTCAATGTTTCAAATGGAGTTTCCATTTTTTACGTTTGCCTTTTTGTCCTGTTACCTTCCTGTCGATCCATATTCAGCCCATGAGGCCACCATTCTATGTCTTATCCACCCAATCTCCCGATCCATCTGTCCCTAATTCCAAACCAGTAATGCACTCAACTGTACCCGAAGGTGAGTTATTTCCAAGCTGGGGGTATTGATATGGCTAAGATTGCAACAATCTGCCATGTATGATTAAACTGGTGTGTGATGCAGGCTCGCAACCCACCACAGGGCCCAACATGTGCTTATTTTGGACTATTTATTTATAGATTTGGGGCCTCAATATCGAGATTTGCAATTTACCATTTGTGAAAAATATGGAAGCTGATTTAAAGATGTGATCGAAGATATGGGGGCTAACAAGGTATACTGTAACGGCAACGGAACCTGTAACAGTCAATGCCATTACTGCAATGGGTAACGACTGTTACGCCCTTGGTAAAGTTTGGATTATTTTATTATTATTATTATTATTTTTGTCTTTTGTCTTTTGGCCAGAAAATTTTGGAAAATCCCATTTAATTAGAGAATTTCAAATATATATTTCTTTTGGGTTTTGAACATGTTTATGATGGCATAATGGTTCACTCTTTGGTAAGAATGCTATCTCAGCCTTTCCGCTGATTTTATGAACCTGATATGCTTGGATTGTTGCAAAACTCCTATATTTCATAACCAAATTTGATCTATTGCTCCATGTTATTCCACATTCAAGTATTCAGCATACATTGCAACCATCAAGCATTGAAATTGGAATCACAAACAAATAAAATCAACTTTCTTTTTTTTCTTCTTGCACTTTTTGAAATTCACAAAAAATAAGTGTGAAAATTTTAAAAAGGAAATCAAATGAAATCTATTGCATGTTACTCCACATTCAAATATTCTACATGCATTACAACCATCAAGCATCTAAATTGGAAAAAACAAAAAAAAACCACTTTTCTAATTTTCTACATTTCTAAAAAAAAAATAAAAAAATCACAGAAAATAGTTGTAAAAATGGAAAAAAAAAAAAAAAAAGGAAAATTCATAACCAAATATGATCTATTGCAAGTTATTCCACATTCGAGCATTCTACGAATCTACATGCATAACAACTATCAAGCATTGAAATTGAAAGAAAAAAAAAACTTCTATATTCTTTCATAAAACAGCCTATTTTTGAAAATAATGAAAAATAAAAAAGGAACACCAAGTCGAGAGAAATTTCAGCAAGATAATGTCGATTTGGTGTTTCTCCCTTGATTTCATCATCTCCAACAAGAAAAAAAAAAAAAAAAAAAAAAGGTACTAACCTCGTTTTAAAGAAATGCCCAAAATGACCTACTTAGGCTTCAATCCATCAAATCTTTCTTGATTTGAAGTTTTAATCCTCAAAGATCGCACAAAAATAATCAGATTTAGCTTAAAATTAGTCTAGAAATTTATTTATTTATTTAAAAAAAAACAAAGAGGAGAAAAATTGAGTACAAATTAGGCTTTTTATAGGGGAAAAAAAGTCTTTACAGTCTCCGGACCGTTACGCAACCTTTTTTTAGGGTGACCGGTATACTCTCATATCACATAAGCACTTGTACCATTACCATTATGTAACTGTTTTTTTAATACCTAGGCGGCTAATTTGAAAATATGATTAAAGATTTAGAGGATTATTTCCTAAATTTGCTTTTACCATTTTAAGTTGATTAGATTGATTTGAAATTAATCTCTTAGTTGAAGGGGATTCTCATTGAAAATTCATTTCGTCCATAAAAGGAGGGAGGATGGTGTAAAGAGGACGGCATTCCAAAATTTTCTAAGTGTGAGTTTTCTTCAGTTTTAGAAGAATTACTCCCTCTACTCAAATATTCTTATAGGTGTACTCTAGTCAATTTCTTTGCAATTCGGGACTCAAGATCTTATTGACTCGACAATCAAGTTGCACCATTTTGGTATCAGAGCGGCTAATTGTCAGGGGACTGCCAACTCTACATCATCTCCAAATGGCTTCGAAGG
The DNA here is from genome assembly GCA_037074715.1 of Magnolia kwangsiensis. NCBI lineage: Eukaryota > Viridiplantae > Streptophyta > Magnoliopsida > Magnoliales > Magnoliaceae > Magnolia > Magnolia kwangsiensis. Next base: position 60,320,391 of record CM073585.1, read on the forward strand.
GGGTGACACGAATGTGGATTACCTGCGACAGGGTGTTGCAAGAAGTTCCTGCACTTGGAAGCTAGGTGGAGCACACCGTGATGTTTGTAAGAAATCCACCCTATCCATTTGTTTATTCTAATCATTTTAGGACATGTGACAAAAAAAGTAAGGTAGATCCAAAACTCAAGTGGACTGCACTAGAGAAAGTGGTGAAAGAAATGGCTACTATTGAAACCTTCATGGGGTCCGCCTTTTTTTAAAAGGATGATGATTAACTTTTATTAATTTAGCGAAAAGGCAAGCTAAAACAACAACAAATACAACAATAAAAGCAGGGTCTACTATATATATTGGACCCAAAAAGAGAAAACTGATTCACATTGTTAGATCCTGTTGCCCATTCCATTACATCCCTTTTGATTTTCCAAACGACCTGTTCCTAAGGAACTGATTTGTTGTGAAAGCAACGGGCATTTCGTTCTCCCCAAATATTCCTTAGAACAACTAGAAGAGTTAAGCGCCAGGTGGCTTGCTTTCCACTGGGGGGATTGGCCCCGTGCCACTACCAGAATAAGGACCCAATAGAATGAGGCATAACCCAATTAACTTCAACCATTTTGAGAAAGATGAGACCACACCTGGAAAGCAAAAGGACAATGCAAAAAAATGCGGTTGATTGATTTTGCATTGGCCATACAAAGAAGACAAATATTGGGAGTATCATGGCTCACTTTTGGAGATTGTAAACTGTGAGAATTCGACATCTTTCCACCAACCAAGCAAAGGAAGAGCCCCATACGCCCAAAAAGTAGAGGAAAAAAATCATTATCTCATGAATTTGCTACCCCCCAAAGTGTAGAATACAAAGATTTAATTGAGAAAATTACAGATGGTGTAGCTTTCCAAATCAAGTTGTCTGACAAATTTGGAGAAGGGTGGAAAAGGTGTCTCTCTAGAAGTCTTGCAAGCTCAAGTGTCTCCTCATACGTTAAGGCCCTTCGGCATGGGGGGCACCATGCACCTCTTTCGCCATCATGTGAGAAATAAAAGGCCACCTCCACATTGATTTTTGGCGCTAGACGAACTAGAAATGGGAATTCCACTGCCAAGGAATTGTCACTGCACCAAGTGTCTTCCCAAAAGCAGATCCTGATACTATTTCCACGTGAGAATTCCGTTCCCGCTATCACCAAAGGAGCAACTGTGGATATAGACTTCCAAATTCTAGATGACCTGTAGAGAGATGACTTCTTGGTTTCCCAACTTGGAGGCAATAACCAATGTTTTAAATATCGTTATCACGTAATGTATCACACCCTTGGGATACAGATACATATCAATTATCGCATGAGATATATTGGTTGTATCGCGTATGTATCGTCGTTGTTGGAAAACATGGGAACATTGGGAAATTGGTCAAAATTTTCAACAAAACTTCAAGGATTGTTGAAAAAGACATCAATACACACTTAAAAATCAAAACACTACAAAAAAAAGTGCACATAATAAGGGTTTCCTTTGTAGAGGGTCCTAATATATGCGCTTTCCAACTAAACTGATGCAAGTATATTCAAAGTCTATTCATATAATTTATAAACGTAAGAAGACAAGTATGGAAACACAAGCAATACATTCAAAAGCAAAAGAAGAATCACTAACTCAGGTTACATACATGTTTAATTTTGTGTTTGGATAAAAAGATAGTTACTGATTTGCGAGAAATTGAGAAATTTTGATTTTTCTCAATTTTCCACAACTTGATCCATCTCCCCTAAATCTCGAAATCGAAGTCCCAAATCCATGATTTTTCATGAAAAATATGAAGAATCATATAACCATTTGACATTGGTTTAATGTGATTTACAACAAAAACATAGATCGAAAATCGAAAATGCTCACTGGATCGAATAGGTGAGATGTATTGGCACTACCTGTGCGTTTCGTATCGCACAGGTGGGATACAAGATATATCGGCTGATATCATCGATATTTAAAACACTAGCGATAACTTCCCTCCATAGTTTCCCTTCTTCGATTCCAAACCTCCAAATCCACTTTCCCAGGAGGCCCTTGTTCATAATCTTTAGATCTCTTATGCCTACTCCTCCCTCAACTAGAGGTTTGCACACTTCTTCCCACTTGAGCAAGTGGAACTTGAATTTGTCTTCTGCCCCTTGCCATAAGAAATACCTCCGTAATTTTTCTAATTTTTCCAAAACTGACTTCGAGCACTTGTATAAGGACATGTAATAGGTGGGTAGATTCAATAATGCTACCTTGATTAGAGTAATTCGGCCCCACCAAGGATAAGTGCCTGCTTTTCCATTTGGATAATTTCCATTGAAATTTCTCTATAACCTAATTCCACAAATGCTTTAGGGGTTTGCCTATGCATAATGGAAGTCCCAAGTAAGTTGATGGAAAAGATCCCTTCCATATCCAAAAACATTGGCAAGGGTAGATAATTCTTCGTTAGACAAACCTATCCCAAGCATCTCACTTTTTGCAACGTTAATTTTTAGCCTAGACATCACATTGAAACACCCCATTATTTTTACGAAGATTATCCACCATGATGTTTCTATGCCATCCAAACCATTCATAAGGTCATTCCCATTGGGATGAACTGAAAACACCAAAAACGTAGCCTGATACGAAACTTTTATGGCCCTACGAATATTTCAATGGTAGTTGTGCAATCCCCATTGTTTCCTCTTGTGTGGCACATTGAGTTTTGGATCCACCCTTCTTTTTTTTTTTTGTCTCATTCTAAAATGAGCTGGAAAAATGGATGGACGGGGTGGATTTCTCACAAACATCATGTTGGGCCCCACCTAGCTTCCAAGTGCAGGAACTTGCCGCAACAACCTGTCCCAAGCAATCCACATTTAGGTGAAACAAGAATAAACTGTGCAAGCAATTAAATTGATCCATGCACTTATAGAGTGAGTAGATCAACTCACGCATGTGGTAGGCAATCTTACTAATAAATTGAGTGAGCTCCAGCATGGAGAGAATCCAGAGACCGAAGTTGGAGCACATGGAGTCATGGACACATAGGGAAAACTCCTCACCAAAGTCCTAACCAACATTGAGTAGCCTTAACTGATGAAGAAACTAATGATTGAATCCTTCAATTGTTGGAACATGATAGAGAACCCAAATTTGAAGTAAAAATTTCATAAATGATGAAGAGATCCACAGAACCTAAGGAAAAGTTGACATATGAAGTGATCGATGCATTAATGTTGGATTTTAAAGTTACAACAAACAAGTTGGCGCCAATAAAACAATAAATAAATAAATAAAAAACAACTCCATCTACAGTGGACTCCAACAAAGGTTGTGGCGAGCTGACGATTAAGGTTGCACCACCATCTTCCAACGAAGAAAAAGAAGATTTGTTATAGAGGTGGTATGAGTTCATAGGTTGAGATTACTTTCCAACTTCAGGACGAGCTCTTTCAAAGCCGGAGAGAATTGATGCAAGCCCAAGGCCGACTGCAAGGCCTAACATGTGTTGATTTGGATTGTTTATTTATAGCTTTGAGGCTTTTAATTTGTTATTTGAAGATATGGGGAGATGTGATTGAAGATATATGGCTAATTTGAAAATGTGATTGAAGATTTCTAGGATTATTTCCTACATTTTCTGTTACTATTATTATGCTTTTACCATCCTAGGTTGATTAGATTGATTTGAAATCAATCTTTAAGGGAGATTCTCATTGAAGATACATTTAGGGTCTAGAAAAGGAGGGATGGTGTAGGAGGTATGCATGCCAAAATTTTCCAAATGTGAGATTTCGTAAGTTTTGTAAGAAGCTTGATATCAATACAATAATTCCTCCCTCTCTACGCTAATATTCTTGTGGGTGTACTCTGGTTCATTTCTTTGCAATTCAGGTGTTGAGATCTAATTGACTCGATAACCGGATTACACCAATGTGCCGAAACAAATCAGATTACTGGCCCCACAAGAAGATAGATTAGATTGGTAGCTCCACAGGTGATCAGTCATATTGGTGGCACCAAAGGTGGTCCATTCAAATTGCAGACAGCGCAAGTGAGGAACATTCACACGTGTGAATTGCTCATCTGCACGCCATTCATTAGTGTCCACATTTTACAAATGTGCATTGCTCATCTGAGCACTATCAACATGCATGGGTGTTATTAGCTCTTTTAACTTCCCAAGCCGCAAGTGGTGTTATGACTGAACTGTGAAGAAGATGCATGTTAAGGTCAAGCCTATGGTTTGTTGTGGTTATTTTTCATGATCAAAGACTCCCTTTCAAAGCTTGTGATGGGTATACTGTGGGGTCTGATCCTTCATAAGCTAATGGCGTGATGTACTAGATCTATCCTTTGCATAAATCTTCTCCCACAACCTCTCTTTTTAATACCTACAAGTAAATTTCTGCATTAAAGATCAAACTGGGGTTCAAAATCTAGTACATAAAATATGAATTTCACTACTTTCAATATGGGCTCAATTTTTGCATCACACTGCATCACTCTAACACCCATCCTTACATGGCCATTTTAAGTTGCCAAACATGAACAAGGATTGTAAATCTGGTAATGAATTTAAGACAATACAAATGGAAATGAACAAAGACAAAAGATTCTAATGTAACACAAGCACCTGAATTCTCTACACTTCAATTCCTTCATTCTTCCTCCACTAATCAATATGAAATTCCCATTCATGTAAAAAGTAGAAGAATCAAGTTCAGCATCCAATAAAAACCCTAAAAATCCAATTCAAAACAGTTGATCACATCCAGTTCCTAGAAAGCTACAATAAGAACGGATATTGATTAAAAACCTCAAGCTTTACCAAGAATACCGTGTGAGATGGGTTCAAGCTCAGAAAACATAGACTTTAAGGAAAATATTAGAATTTCCACAAATTACAGGAGAATCACAAAAATCCAAGAAGAATACCAGATTTTGATCTGTAAAGATTGCGATCCCGGAGATTGTAACGAGATCTTACCGGTTTATCTGTCGTGGATTTGGGATTCTTGGAAGGAGGAGGAGAAGAATCGAGGAGAGATGGAATGGAAAGAACCCTCCATTTCCCTCTCAAGCTCTCTTCCCTCCCTCTCTCTCTCTGGATCAACAGTTCTAGAGAAGCCGGAAAAGAGAAATGAATCTCGATGATCATGTTGACGCCTTTAATAGCCTAATTTGTTAGACTCTGCCAGCGTATGACGATGGATACGCAGCCACTCAAAATTGGGAACGGATTGGCTGCTACCCTGAAACCAGCCATTGGGTAGCGGTAGGTGCTCTGTGAGGCCCACCATGATGTATGTTTTTCATTCATTCATCCATCTATTTTTATATATCATTTTATAATATGAGAATAAAAATGAAGAATACCTCAATCTCAAGTGGACCACATTAAAGGAAATAGTGTTGAATGAATTTTGACCATTAAAAACGTTTCGTGGCCATAAAAGTTTTGGATTAAACTGATATTTATTGTCTCCCTTCGTCTCGATGATCATGTTGACGCCTTTTATAGCCTAATTTGTTAGATACTCTGCCAGCGTATGACGATGGATACTCAGCCACTCAAAATTGGGAACGGATTGGCTGCTACCCTGAAACCAGCCATTGGCTAGTGGTAGGTGATCTGTGGGGCCCACCATGATGTATGTTTTTCATTCATTCCGTCCATCTATTTTTATATATCATTTTATAATATGAGAATAAAAATGAAGAATACCTCAATCTCAAGTGGACCACATTAAAGGAAACAGTGTTGAATGAATTTTGACCATTAAAAACGTTTTGTGGACATAAAAGTTTTGGATTAAACTGATATTTATTGTCTCCTTTCATCTGGGTCTTTACGACCAAATCAACATACTGGATGTCAAATAAACAGTACAGTGGGCCTTAGGAGGATTTTAATGGTGAATATCTATTCATTATTTTTCTCCTGTGGTGTGGCCCACCTAAGATTTATATCTTTATAATTTTTTGTATCGAGACATAAAATGATCTGTAAAAATGTATGAACGGAATGGATGAAACACATACATCATAGTGGGACCCACATAGCACTGACCATCAGCCACGGGGCTGGTGTCGGGGAGTAGCCAATCCGTCTCCCTCAAAAATTGAACACGTGGCACGTATTGACCGGAGCCGAATTAGGTGCGGCCCTGACCGTGAGGCCCACCTTCATGCATGTACTGTATATACACGCCGTCCATCCGTTTTCCCGGTGCATGAGCCCATGAAAATGAGGTAGATCAAAAGCTAAGGGACTACGCCCTATGAAACAAAGGGAAACGGATTGGCTACTCCTGCCGCTAGTGGTCTGCACTCTGTGGGCCCACCATGATATATGTGTTTCATCCATGCTGTTCATCCATTTTTAAAGAACATTTTAGGGGTTGATCACAAAATTGAGAAATATATAAATTTCATATGTACTACACCACAGGAAAACAGTAGTGATTGGATATCCACTATTACAATCCTCCTGAGGCTCACCGTACTGTTTATTTGACATCCAATCTGTTGATTAGGTTACAAAGACCTATATGAAGGGTAAAAAGCAAATATCAGCTTGATCAAAAACTTAAATGAGCCCCAAAAAAATTTTAATGGTTGATGCTCATTTAACACTGTTTCTTATAATATGGTCCACTTGAGACTGGAATATACTTAATTTTTTGTAGCATACCCTAAAACGATCTATAAAAATAGATGGACGGCATGGATGAAACACATACATCATAGCGAGGCCCACAGAGCACCGACCACCAGCCATTGGCCAGTGGCGGGGGAGTAGCAAATCCGTTTTCGAAAAAAAGGTGATTGACGAACGCTTAAAAACAGTGAGGATATATATTTAAGACATATGTCAAGATCAGCCCTGTAGTCATGCCCAAAGTGTGGGGTGTGGCACGGCGTACCTTTTTTTTTCTCCACATAAATCTCACTTTTACCCATTGCTTTTCGGAGCCATCCAAATTTTACCTTCCCAAACTAAATCAATGTCAATTGTTAGACGATAATATATTTGCAATACAAATTCAATTTTTAAAATTTTCTCTCCTCTCTTATTCACACTATAGTATCCTGCCATTAAAAACTTATTTTCTAGAATCCTCTTATCTTCATGCCAGAATACCCTACTACTGAAAATCTATTTTTTAAAATCTTCTCTTCTCTTCAAACCACAATACCTTTTTACCTAAAACTCATTTTCTAAAATCTTTTTTCTTCTTCATACAAGAATATCATTTCATTAAACTGTTACTTTTTTTTTTTTTCCATTTTATTTTGTCAATAAATGACTAAAATAGTGCCTCCATTGAAGAAATGACGCACTGCAGATATATTTGAACAAATTGCCCTAAATCCTAAACTTTAAACCACTATACTACTTAAAAGTCACCGAGCACTTCATGCTCAGTCAATTTCATATAATGCTCTTGCACTCGATCAATTTCATGTGTTGGTCAGTCATTTTCATATAAAGTTCGGTTAATTTTATGTGATGCTAGGACAATTTCATGTAAAGCTCGGTCATTTTCATGTCATGCTCGGCCAATTTCATGTGATGCTTGGTCAATTTCATGTGAAACTCGGTCAATTTCATGTAAAGTTCGGTCAATTTCATGTGAGGCTCGTTTAATTTTATGCAAAGTTGGTCAATTTCATGTGAGGCTCAGTCAATTTCATGTGAGGCTTGGTTAATTTCATGTGAACCTCAATTAATTTCATATGAAGCTCGGTCATTTTTATGAAGTATTCTATTAATTTCTGTAACACCCTGGATTTTGGCCAATCTGGGATTTGACGTCCTTAGGCAATGGGTCAATTAAAACACCTGAAAAATCGCTTAGAACCCAATTCCATAGCCAAAGAAATCACTTAGGGTTAATTCATTTAGAAACTAAGCATAAGTTAGCTAGCGCAACGCTGGAGTAGCTGGGAAATAGTCCCTGATCACTTTAAATACGTTCTACAAGACCCAAATCGAGTAGAACAAACAACTCTACAATACTCTATAACCTCGGATCAAACTCTAAGCCGGTTTGTTCTCTGGACCACTTTGAAATTTTGTATTGGATCTAGACCGCGCGTCGAAAGTCCGATACCTCCTATCTTAGACCGTTAGAACCGCCTAGCTGGACTTGATACTCATTTCGAAAACCAAGTCAAACCGATAATCACAGTCCATTTCATTGAGCCCGGACTGAAGAGACCGCGAATAGGGACAGAATTGGAATTTCAAATTCAAATCTGGCACACGACTTGACACGTCAGTATTAAGCGTTCTGACCGTCAGAATTCATCCAGATTACACCCTCGGATCAGGAAAAATTTCTATTTATTATTATGAGACTTTCAGCCCTGATCTACGTGCGGTGACCGCTGAACTGAAACTGGTCCGCCACGCGCGATCTGCGAACCCTGCCGGACTAAAAACTTAATACGTGCTAGATCTGGTACGCATGAGCTTAAGTCCGATCGTAATCGACAAGGGGACCACCAGAAAGCATGTTTTGGACCGAAACAGCCCCGAATTGGATAGGCACTAAGTGAACTTTGTTCCTGAGCCTATTTTGGACGTTTTTGGGCTTATAAAAGGGGTTGAAACCCTCTCATATCTCTCCCATCCGAATTTGGGAAAAGCCTTAGATTGAGGGAGAGAAAAGGTGAGAGATTGTGAGAGAGGTGGGAGAGAATTTCCTGCTGCTGGTGCTACCTGCTACACGTGTTTAAGCCACGCGATCCAAGCACTTTCCCGGCGATTCCTCCGCGTTTTCAGGTAAGAAAATACCCTAGAAGTTGCTGATTTGAGGTTCCTTTCGTTTTCTAGCGAAGTAGCTAATAGAACTTGTGTATTAGGTCCTCTATTCGCCGTAGACGAAGCGTATATGCTCCGTTCGAATTTACACATCCATAAGAGACAAGGTGCGGATATTAAACGCTTTGATTGACTGTTTCCAAAGCTTTCAATGTCGTTTAATAGTAGATTCTTGACGGCAACGCCGTTTGACATGTACAACATGCTGTCCATTTCCTGTTTCGTAAACTAACGAAGAATATGAGATTTAGGGCATTTTAGTCATTTGTAGGAAGTACTGTTTTCATGCACATTTTACTGATGTGATTGACATGGTTTATTGTCGCATTAGAATGTTAGGAATGCGTGCATAATTAGTTTGGCGAAGAGATTCGCCTAAATGCCCACTTCGGGTCGACATACTATATGTAGACTTAAGTGTGTAGTGTAAGTGTTTGTATAAATGCTCGTATTAGTATGTATTGAATTAAATGGTGTTATGAATTAATTTGAGATTGATTTCTCAATTAAATTGCTAATGTAAATGATTTCCTACAAGTTGGCCATATGTACGATTTCATTATTGGTATGAAATACATATGCTTGATGTTTCACTTGAGTGGTATGTTTTAATATGTGCTTGATGATTTCCTTATGATCTAGTTGAGATCGAATTCTCAATTAATATGCTGATGGAGATGATGTCCTATATGTTGGTGCTATGTATAATTTCATTATATGCGTGATAGACATGTGTAAGATGATTTACTCTGGTTGTATGTTATAACATGTGTTAACATGCTCACGTGGTTGTATTTCATTTCCAATACTCTCACTTGATTTGCTGATGTGATTCCATGTGTTTGGGACTATGCCTAGTCCAGGCAGTTGGTAACCGAGCGAATTCGTGGTTAGCTTATCTTCGCCACGAACGACGCGTCGATGAACGCGAGTCGTGTTTGGAGTTGACGGCAGTGGTTAGGCCACGCGAAGTGTTTTACCCACTTCATGTCGTTCGACTTGAGATGTGATCGAGCTAGTCGAGCCTGTCAAGTAACCCGACTGGCCATTGTATGTTCACCCTGCATGAGTCATAATTGCTTGAACCTAGGGTACTGAACTTATCATTGTAAACCCTGTTAACCATGGTACCTTGATCCACGAAGACTCATGAGCCGGGCATGGTGGTATGGGACACCGTGGTCGAGCTGTCGGCCTACGCTGGGGCCACAAACCTCCCCGTAGTGACCAGTGAGCACCTAGACTCGTGAGCAGATTATGGTGGTATGGGACACTATATTCTAGCTGTCGGCCTACACTGATCAGGCGACGAGCCCTTTGTAGTGACCGCGAGCGTATTCTGAGTCCACGGGAGGCGACGACCCTTCCGTTGCAGCAGAGTACAGTAGGCCTGTATTGATAAGGTGATGGGGGAGCGGAGCAACGAGTGCGTGCAATAGCCCTGGCAGCCCTTGCAGCGACCTACGAAATATACATCGTATGAGATTACTAGGAGTGACGACCCTAGACAGGATCTGTGTTGGGATTGATATAAGGGAAGTACCTTAGTTTCCCAATCCTGCTGTTTGAATGGACTAATAACAACTTGGAAATCATATCACCATAGCATTGCATGTGCCTGGAAGATGTGGAGCACTCTAGGGAGTGTGGCATGCCGCGGTCGTAAGATGTTGCCGCATGAGGGTGATCGTCGGTGAGGGCATACATCACGTCATGTCATCTTGCATTAACAACAGTATTAGGAATGTTTGAATTACTGCTTTACTATTATCGCGTGATTGATTTGATAACATGTTAATCTTTGCTCTATTATTCCACTGAGTTAGCTACTCACTCCCACGTTACGGGACGGTGTTCCTGGACACCCACCAGACCTTTTTTGTGATTGCAGATGATGGCGCGGCCTGTGAGGCGGAGCCGGACTTGATGATGATGAGGAGGATCCCTCCTTTATGCGTGTTCTGATCGACGGGATTACAGGGAGGTTGATTAGATACTTTGACACTTGTCATTTTATATTTTTAGCGCACTCATGTATATTCGTTTTGTCTACTTTTGGAGTATACATGTATGTATATAACCTGGTAACATATCCACACTCTGGAGGCATACAACAGTTTATATATGTTATACATACTATCACAGTCTTCCGCTTGTTAATTTAACCGTCTCTGGAGTATCATATGCTGCTCTAGCTTAATCTCACTCATGTTTAATGCGTTATCACAGACAACATTCAATCATACATATCTATGTTGCATAAATAACATTTTGGAACTCGGGAGTTGAGTTTTTGCTCAACCCCCCGATTTTCGGGATGTTACAATTTCATAGAGTACTTGATCGATTTAAATTATTTCTGAATTTTCGTACTATGCTTAACTAACTATTGAACTTTATTTTTGATATACTTTACAATTCATTCTTGTAGATAATAAGTCTCTATTTGGAGTCCTAAACCTATCATCCAAGTGTTTACTAACATAGTGATTTGATATTATGAAACGTGGGTTGGTGAAGAACGAGAGCCTGTTAAATTTTTTAGGCAGTCCACATTTTTTTTTTACCGCACATTCCATCATTTAGATTCATATGAGCTATATTTCACCTATTTTTTTAAAGATATAGAAGTAATATTCTATATGAGATACGGAAGACACCTTTAAAATTTACGAAGATGGACTTCGTCCTTATAATAGGGCTTAAGACTGGAGACTTTCTATATCAAGAATTTATCCCGTGCCTTCGGTGACAATAAGAGAGAAATACTTTAAAGGATATCCAATCTTAAAAAAACAATTAGGAGAGGTGTTTGAAAAAATAGTTGACACCAATAAGTACGAGGATGTCGTGAAGGTTGTCCTAATTATGTGTGTAGAGTGGTTTTTTAGGGGAACTGACGCCAAAACTATGCAAAATTAAGTATATTGACCTAGTCAACTCTTTAGAATACTTTTATAATTATCACTTGGGTAGTTTGGCCTTTCACACAATGTCTGAAGGAGTCAAAGGTAACATGATGGCATCAAGTGAGAATTGTTATAATGTATACAGATGCATCTTTCCTCTATAAGTAAGGATTATTTCCTTATTCCACATAATTAGAATTTATATTAAAGTATAGTTTATTAATCTTGTGCAATTTCATTGTAATAGATATGGCTGTAAAGAGTGTACTAGCCCTTAAAGAGTGTATGATTTCAAATGTTTCTTCTCAAATTTCACGCTTCATTCAATATCGAGGCTATATGGATTAGAGGTAACACAAAATATATGAAAATTTTAAGAGTAAAGAAGTAAGCCAATGTATTTTGAGCTATTTGGTCAATTATTTTAACATATACATTCTTTCATTAATATGAAACAAGTTCTTTTATGGACTAAAATAATTATTACCTTGGAACCCATCATTAAAGAACTGGAAATGGACGTCATTTACTTCGTCCGTGATAAGTTTTAGGTCAGATGTTATGGAAGTCTTTTTTTTTTTTTTTTTTTTCTATTGCATATTACTAATTTCATTCATTTGGTCTATAATACCAATGTCTTGAAAAAGTATCTTGCTCTAATATATTCATTGTTACATTTTGTAAGTCAAGCTTATGAAGACGAGAAAATGGAAGAGAATATATAATGAGGAAAAGGAGGATAGGGAAGTGAATAATGACGAAGATGACAGAAAGGGAAAGGGAGAGGGAGAGGAGATTTTGGAGGCATATGATTTGACGGAAAAACTGAGGGAGGAGAGGGAAGAGTTGAAGAAGGAGAGGTAGAAGTTGAAGAAGAAGAGGGAATGGTTGAATCAAGAGAGGGAAGAGTCGAGGCAGGAGTTAAACAAGGAGAGAGAATGTCTTACTAGAGAGGGGGAAGAGTTGAGACATGAGTTAAAAAATGAGAGAGAATGTTTGAATAAAGAGATGGAAGAGTTGAGGCAGAAGGAAGAGAATATGAAGGAAGGGTAGAGTCGCTAAAAGAGAAGAAAGTGTTGAGAATGGAGAGAGGAGATGAATGAGAAAGCGCAATTGAAGATGGAAAGAGAATTGTTTTTGAAAAAAAAATATAAGACTTGAATGAGGAAGAGGAGTTGAAGAAGTATAACTATGAGTTTTTGAAGGAGTGGGAAGATTTAAAGAATCAGGAGGAGTTGAAGAAGGAGAAGGAAGAGTTTTTGACATAGAGGGAGAAATTTTTCAAGGAGAATGAGGAGTTGAAGAAGAAAATGAAAGTAGAGGATATGGAAGAGAAGGAACAGGGGAATTGAGAGTTGAAGATTTAACCATATACTATGGCAAAGGGTACTACTGTAGTAGAGAAAACACTCATGTTCACTCTTGTTTATCAAAAGAGACCTAAAAGGACTTTGAAATAGTCTTACTATAAGGCTTCTCCATTTTTGTCCATGTTTGTAATTGATACAACTCCTAGCATGATCGTCGGATCCGAGAAATCCAAATACTTGCCTAGTTCTCTGATACCTTTCCTGACTCAAATGGACCCGTTTAGAATGATATCGATGGAGGAATTGTAAGAACTGGAGAGCTGGTATGAAGCAAACAAACAGACAATGTCAGCTAGTTTGTTCAAATCTATATATGTAAAATATGAATGGGTTGATAGCGTTGTAAGCATTCTTATATATATATATATATATATATATATATATATATATATATATATATATATATATATATATATATATATATATATATATATATATATATTTATTTCTTATATTTGAATATAGCTGAATCATACTATTATATGGATTAAGCTATTGACAAATACATCGATTTTCTAGAGAAAAGGTAATCTGAACTTTCAACAATATATCCTCATGATTGCAAGTTTTGTCCCACTTATTTTATGGTAAATGTTTACATCGAATTATTATTAACCTATTTTTTATTTTTATATTATTTGTAGTAATCTTTAAATTTGTTTATAATAGTAATTAAGTATGTCAAGTTTGAGAACATATCGGGATAAAGGAAGTGACTCGGAACGAACAAAAATACAAATCGAGAAGGTCATTGTTTATGAAATTGTTAGGCCATAAGGATCCAAGGCAATGTGGCGTTATGAACGGGTAATATTTTCGTTACAACTTATCAACGCTTATTGTGCCATTTTCTATCATGTCTTTAATGATATATTATTTTGTCAAACATGGACAGGTATATGTACCCGTGAATCACGGTAATAGTCATTGGTTTTTTATGGTCATCTACCCACAAAAATGAGAGATGATTTTTCTTAATAGTTTATATCGAATGCGCTCATGAAGTACAAGTAATTAAGATGATGATTGAGGGGCTCCTCATTATCTTCTATGCCATAGCAGATACGTCTGCTCTTGATGAGAATGTTTAGATAGCCAGAGAAGAGAGTTCAGTACCGAAGCAAACCAATGGTTACGGCTGCGGCGTATTTGTAATGAAATTTATCGACACATTATGTAGTGCTCACATTTTGGTGGGACACAGGGATGTAAAATTGTACTCCAATTTTGAGGAATTTAATAATGTATGATTGTTTAAGTGTTAACTATAAATGATATTTGTCTTAGGTATGGGAGGAAGAGGTAAATTTTATGAAATGTTGTATTCTGTTTTGTAATTGATATTTTTTATAAAATTTATAATGAATGAAAATTTATATTTTGAAAATTCTGTATATTTTGTTTAAATTGCGGACTTTGAAAGATTGAATCGAGATACTGACCCTGAAGACTTTTATGTAGTGCTCGGTCAATTTCATGTAAAGCTCGATTAAATTTATGAAGTGCTTAGTCAATTTCAAGAAGTACTGGTTCAATTTCATGAAGTACTCGTTCAATTTCACGAAGTACTCGGTCAATTTTAAGAAATACTCATTCAATTTCATGTGAGGCTCGGTCAATTTCATGTTATGCTCGATCAATTTCATGCGAAGCTCAGTCAATTTCATGTTAGTCTCGGTCAATTTCATGTAAAGCTCGGTCAACTTCATGTGAAGTTTGGTCAATTTCATGTGAAGCTCAGTCAATTTCATGTGAAGTTTGGTCAATTTAATGAAACTAGAGTACCTTCATTGCAGTCATTGGTCTTATCTGAATAACTAATGCATGCATTTGCCTTACGTCCACGTCATTCATCCGTTTCATTAAAAATGAAGGTGATCTAAATCTCATGTATACCGCAACATAGAAAGTGTTGATTGAATACTCACCATTAAAAACTTCTTGAGGCCTACTGTAATGAAGAGACCACACATATATCAGATTGATTCAAAACTTTCATACCATAATAAGTTTTTAATGGTTAATCACCATTATTCTCTAAGGTGTGGTCTAGCTGAAATTTAAATTTCCTTTTTTAAAAATCAAGCCCTAAAATGAAATGTGGAAATGAACAAGGGTGTGGATGTAAGGTACATAAATCAAGGTAGGGATCCACCCATCTCCATGCCGCGACCTTATCTTGATGGACATGTTAAGTCCGGATACATTTCCGAGTCACGCGAAAAATATAGACGAATGCATTTCTGAGGTGTCACGTGGAAAATATAGACAAAAACATTTTTGAGTAATGCTCACAGTCATTACGGGGATGCTCGTCACTCCAACATGGGCAAATAATACGGACACGATGTCCCTTACCACCTATCAGGCTAACAAAACTTGAGGATCGTATTACTAATGGTTATTGGTAGATCTTTTCAGTAGGGATCATGAGATTAAAGCACGAACATCAAATTTAGTAATATACTCATTCAAGTATTTCATCGAACATGCATGCATAAGTAAGCTAATATTTGTAATTTATGGATAAAAATTGTAACAAATAATTTATTGTTGAGTGTGAAATATTACATATTTCCTTGTATTTATACTTAACTTTTATAAACATGATAGTGCTTAATCGATTTAATTATGCATGTTTTCATGTGCGAGGTGATTTCGAGAGCTTAAGGTAAATTGATGTCAAAAGGAAGATTTATGCTCAAAAGATGACTAAACGAAGATTTGGAGATTTGAAAGTCATTAATGAAGAATTCACATGGCAAACATATTCTTAAATTTGTCTTGAAAATCACATTTTTAAACTTCGAGTATATTTTTGAAAACTGCGTAGAATGTATAAATTTGAGGCGATTTCTAGATTTTTTCAAATTGGTGCAAAAGTTAGAGTAACACAACTATAAATAGGACTCCCTAGGATGCTCTAAAGCATCTTTTAGGGTTTAAAAAGGTTTCAAGGAGCATACGCAAGGGTGGAGCAGCCGACAAAAAGTTTTTCTTCTTTCTTAGTTTATTTTTCATGCTTTATTTAAGAGATTTAATTTCAATTATGTCTATGGTTAGCTAAACCTCTTAGCTAGGGCTAAGAGGTGAAGCTTGTAGCATATTTGGATATTTATGTTGCTTTGATTAATGTTCTTATTGAACTTCATTAATTTTTAATTTGATATTGAAGGATTATTTTCAATTTTCTATGATTTATTGTGACTCAAATTACAATAAATGTTGTGATAGCTTTGTATATCTTCTTTTCCTATTTTGAGATAGTGAGATTGGTAAATCCCGTTGTTCACTATCGTCTCTTGGGCATGGTAGGGTGATGGAATCCCTTCCAATCATCACAATTCTCCTCCATTGAGAATTATGTCAATGAAAAGTTCAGATTTGATTTACATTACTTTATCTTCCAATTGGATAGGATAAGACTCCAATTCTAATTGTGTTCCTTGAATCAAGTAAGGTAGCATCTTGATAACTATAAGTGAATCTTTAACACTCTAGTTTCCACATTTAAATTCATAAGTTTTAATCAACATTATTCACCATTATTCGTAAATATTCGGATTTCAATTTAAATTTTTTTTTTTTAAGTTCTAATTTTAGTTTTTTTTTTCAGAATACGTACAAGTTTAGTCCCTGTGAATTCAACCTTGGTCTTATCGAGTTATTACTACATTGTGACCCTACACTTGGGATTGTGAACAAATTTTTGGCGCTGTTGCCAGGGACTATGGTTGTATTTTTCTTAGATTAATTGGTATTAGAATTAGGTTAAGATTAGAGTTTATTTTTCTGCTATGTTTTTAGGTTAGGATTTTTTTTTTTCTAAAATTGCTTTTAGAAACTAATATTGTTTTCTGTTTTGTAGAATCCTAACATAGTAACCCTAATTAGGTAACTTCTCTCCTATCTCTTTTATCTTTTCTAGATCTCTTATTTGTTTTATTTTATTAACTTTTCTTTTTTAGGTTAGTTGCTTAATTACTTGAGGGCTGAAAGTGTTTTATGCCCAAGTGGGTTCGTGACAACACCCGTTATCTCTTAAGTGAATTAGGATTAGTCGAAGGGTTACCTATCCATCACCGGATTACACACCACTTGAGATCCTCTGAATTAATCGAATTTATAGTTGTAATTCAACCTCAACCTCCAGTTGGGGAAGTTTAGGATAAGAATGAGATGCGTAATGTACCCTCGCCTCATACTCTACGAGATTATTTATAATCGGCGGGGGTGAGTACTCCTTCCTGCATGATATTCTCATTGAATGCCGGAATTGTGGATATTAAGCCGGGGGTAATTCAACTCCTCCCTAAGTTTCATGGACTAGAATCTAAAAGTCCATACTTGTATATGAAAGAGTATGATGAAATCATATTTACATTGCACTTCCCAAAAGTGTTTGAGGACATGATAAGACTGAAATCGTTTCCTTTCTCTTTGAAAGAAAAGGGTAAGTCGTAGTTATATTCTTTAAAACCAAGGTCCATTGGCACGTGGGCTAAGATGACAAGGGAGTTCCTTAAGAAGTTCTTCCCATATCATAAAATAAAAACGTTAAGAAAAGTAATAATGAATCTTGTGCAAAAAGAGAATGGGAAGTTCTTCTAATGTTGGCAGCGATTTAAGAATCTCATAAATTCATGTCTACAACATGGCTACGAAACATGATGTATAACAAGCTTTTTCTACGAGGGATTGACCTCACCTATGTGCCAATTCGTAGAGATGATGTGTAATAGGGAATTCATGAATAAGGAAGCCGATGATGCATGAGATTATTTTGATAAACTTGTTGAAAACGCACAATCATGGGATACCTCTTCAAGAATTTCTACTTCTAAGACTACTCAATCAAAGGAAATGAGAGGAGTTTATGTTTTAAAAGAGGAAGATGATATAAATGCAAGAGTGACCAAACTCACAAAAAAAGTAGAGGCCATGAAACTTAAGAAGGTAGAACCTAAAAAAACCGCAAAATTTTTTTGTGGTATTTGTGTTTGTAACCTTTATAAAATTGAGAATTGTCTAACAATTCTTGCTTTTCAAGAGATATTGAATGAGCAATCGAATGCCGTAAACAACTACCAAAAATCTTTTAGTGGACCCTCTTCAAATACATATAACTCAAGTTGGAGGAACCATCCAAACTTCAGTTGGAGGAACAGACAAATGGCTACTCCTTAAGGGATCCTTAACCAATTTCTGAATCAAAGAAAACCTCGAGAGGATCCGGTCTTAAAACATATACAAAACAGAGAGCTTTTCAATCAGGGTATGCTACAAGCCTTTCAAGACATTGCAAAGGCTATATAAGGGCTTAAAACAAAAAATTCGATTGGGGAGAGAGGGATCCTTCCTGCTCAGCCTCTCCCCAACCTAAAATAACAATATGAAATCAGTGACCCAAGCTCTTCAAAATAGATGGAGTAAGTCTATCACCACTCTTAGGAGTGGGAAGACAATTGGCAAATCTATTTTGGTAAGTGCTGAAAAGCCTAAGGACTTGAAAATAGATGAGAATGATAGACATAGCAATGCTCCACATAGGTTAGAACTGGAATCTCAAAGTAAGCCGATTGCGTATTCCCTCAACGGTTGATTGCACCAAAACTTCTCTCTAACTCTTAGGATATTGTAGAGGTGCTTAAACAAGTAAAGGTCAACATCTCTTTACTGGATGCCGTTAAACAAATTCATTCATATGTCAAATTTTTGAAAGATGTACGTATGACCAAAAGACGACAAAACATACAAAAGAAAATTTTTTTGATAGAAAAAGTGAGGGTCATCCTCAAGTAAGATGTGACACAAAAATAAAAAGATCCCGGTAGCCCAACCATCACTTATGTAATTGAGAACCATCAGATTGAGCACGCACTTCTTGACTTGGAGACGAGCGTAAATCTGATCTCTCACTCGGTTTATGAACAATTGGGTGTAGGTGAATTAAAATTTATCTGAACTGCATTACAACTTACCGATCACTTAATTCGTGTACCGAGAGGGATGACTGAGGATGTGTTGGTCTAAGTTGATAAATTCTACTATCCAGTAGATTTTATTGTCCTGGATATTCAACCCATCATAGATGTGAGCACTTAAATACCCATCATTCTTAGTTGCCCATTCCATATTACATCAAATACTATCATTAATTGTAGGAATGAAATTATGAAGTTATTTTTGAAAATATAACATTCGAGCTTAACATCTTTTTCAACATGAACAAACAGCAAGAGGATGATGACGATACTCATGACATTAACATGATCGATTCTTTCATGGAAGATAGAGCACTCTTGACTCTATACTCTGACACTCTAGAGACGTGCTTGGCCTACTCCCCTGATTTAAATGATGACATGATTAGGGAGATGGATGCCTTGCTTGACGCTATGCTGGTACTTGAAGCTTGTAACGTGTTTGGATGTTCATTTTGCTTTAATTCTTATTCTTATTGAACTTCATTGATTTTTAGTTTGATATTAAAGCAATATTTTCAGTTTTCTATGATTTATTATGACTCAAATTATAATAAATATTGTGATAGCTTTGAATATCTTCTTTTCCTGTTTTGAAATAGTGAGATTGGTAAATCCCGTTGTTCACCATCGTCTCCTAGGCATGGTAAGGTGATGGAATCCCTTCCAATCTCCTCCATTGAGAATTATGTCAATGAAAAGTTCAGATTTGATTTAAATTGCTTTATTTTCCAATTGTATATGATAGGACTCCAATTCCAATTGTGTTCCATAAATCAAGTAAGGTAGCATCTTAACAGCTATAAGTGGATCCTTGGCACCCTAGTTTTCACCTTTAAATCTATAAGTTTTAATCAATATTATTCACCATTACTCTCAATTATTCAGATTTCAATTTAAATCTTTTTCTAGTTCTAATTTTAGTTATTTTCAAAATACATACAAGTTTAGTCCCTATGGATTTGACCTTAGTCTTATCGAGTTATTACTATATCGTGATTCTACACTTGAGGTGTGAACATTTATCATGTAAATTTTAAATTAACAAGTACAAATCATTAACTGAAGTATAAGGTTTGATAAGCGGTAACCTAAAAATAACAGCAACTAGTTTACGGGTCGAGGGGGAGAGGGGCAACCTTCTCTGAGAAACTACTCCCTCACTCTTGCTCCTCCTTTCTCTTCTTTCTCCCCTTTCTCCTAAGCATTGGGTTGCAAATTTATATGGGAGAAACAGGGTGAAATTTACAGGTCGAGGGGGAGTGTAACACCTGGATTTTTGCCAACCTGGGATTGGACGTCCTTAGGCAATGGGTCAACCATAACACCTTGGTAACCTCTTAGAACCCAATTCCAGAGCCAAAGAAATCACTTAGGATTAATTTCTTTAGAAATTAAGTGTAAGTTAGCTAACGCTACACTAGAGTAGCTGAGAAATTATCCCTGAACACTTTAAATACGTTCTACAAGACCCAAAACTTGTAGGATCAATGACGCTATAATATCCTGAAACCTTGGATCAAACTCTAAACCCGTTTGCTCTTAGGAACCTTTTGAAACTTTGTATTGGATCTAGACCGCGCGTCGAAAGTCCGATACCTACAATCTTAAACCGTTATGACCGCTTAGCTGGACTTGACAAACATTTCTAAAATTAAGCCCAACCGACGTTCAGAGGCTATTTCATTGAGCTTGGAGTGAAGAGAGTGAGAAAAGGGTTAGATTTGGAAATTTAAATCCAAATCTATCACGTGACTTGGCGCGCTATTATTAAGCATTTTGACCGTCAGAATTCAGCCAAATTACACCCTCGGATCAGGAAAAAATTCTCTTTCATATCATGAGACTTGTAGACCTGATCTAGGTGCGATGACCGCTGAATTGAAACTGGACCGCCACGTGCGATCTGGGAACTCTACCGGACTGAAAACTGGGTGTGAGCAACATCCAGTGACCATGAGCTTAAGTCCGACCGCGTTCGACTAGGGGACCTCCCGAAATACTCTTTTGGACCAGAATAGCCCCGATTTGGTTATACCTCAAGTGAACTTTGTTCCCAAGCCTAATTTGGAAAGGTTTTAGCTTATAAAAGGGCTTTAAACCCTCACATATCTCACCCATCCGAATTTGCTAGAAACCCTAGCTAGAGAGAGAGAAAAAGTGAGAGTTTGTGAGAGAGTGTGGGAGTGATCTTCCTACCACCTGCACTAGCTGTTGCACGTGCTTAAGCAACGTATCCCGATCACTTTGCCGGTGATTCCAACGCATTTCTAGGTAAGAAAAACCTTCAACACTTGCTGATTTAAGGTTCCGTCGATTCCAATAGAGAAATAGCTTATACATCTTGTGTATTAGGTCGCCGGTTCGCCGTAGACGAAGCGTATACGCTCCGTTCGGAATGATACATATGTAGGGTAAAAAGGTACAGATTTTAGACGCTTTGATTGACTGATTAAATAGCATCACCGTCGTTTAATAGTAGATTATCGACGGTGACGCCGTTTGACATGTACAACATGCTGTCCGTTTTCTGTTTCGTAAATGTATGGAAAATATGAGATTTAGGGCATTTTAGTCATTTGTAGGAAATACGTATACATGCATATTTTGATAAAATATTTTACATGGCTATTTATTGTGTTAGAATATTAGGAATGCGTGCATGGTTGGTTTGGTGAAGAGATTCGCCCTTAAGCGCACCTTGGGTCGACATACGCTATGTAGACTAAAGTGTGTAGTCTAAGTATTTGTATAAATGTTTGTATTAGTATTTATTGAGTAAATGGTGTTGTGTATGAGTTTTGAGATTGAATTCTCAAGTAATATGCTGATGCAAATGATTTCCGTCATATCGGCTATATGTATTATTTCATTATATACATGAAATGCATGTGCGGGATGATTTGCTTAAGTTGTATGACATAACATGTGTCAACATGCTTACAATATTGTATTTCATTTCTGTTACTCACATATGCTTACTGATGTTGATACACAAATGCTTGGGGCTATGACCTAGTCCAGGCAGTCGGTAATGGATCGAATTCATGGTTGGTTTTTAGGTACCACAAAGGACGCGTCGATGAACGCGAGTCGTGTTTTGGGTTGGCAGCAGTGGTTAGGCTACACGAGGTGTTTCATACACTTCATATCGTTCAGCTTGAGATGCGCTCGTGCTAGTCGAGCCCGTCACATAACCCGACTGACCATTGTATGCTCACCCTGTATGAGTCATAACTGCTTGAACCTAAGGTACTGAACTTACCATTGGAAACCCCGTTAACCATGGTACCTTAATCCATAAAGACTCATGAGCCGGGCATGGTGGTATGGGACACCGTGGTCGAGCTGTCGGCCTATGCTCGGGCCACAAACCTCCCCGTAGTGACCAGTGAGCACCCTACTCTGAGCAGATTATGGTGGTATGGGACACTATATTCTTACTGTCGGCCTACACTGATTAGGTGACGAGCCCTTTGTGGTGACCTTGAGTTTATCCTGACACCACATGGGGACGACGAGTCCTGATGCAGTCTTAAGGATAATTAGGCCTGTATTGATAAGGTGATGGGCAAGCGGTGCAACGAGTGCGAGCAACAGCCCTGACAGCCCTTGCAGCGACGTACAAATATAACATCGTATGAGATTACTAGGAGTGACGACCCTAGGCAGGATCTGTGTTGGGATTGATATAAGCAAGGTACCCTAGTTTTCCAATCCTGCTGTATGAAAAGGACTAATAACAACTTGGTAATCATTATTCATATCGCATTGCATGTGCCTGGAAGATGTGGAGCACTGAGGGAAGAAAGCATGCCGTGAACACAGATGGTGTCGTATGAGGGAGTATGTCGGTGAGAGCATCCATCATGTCATTTCATGCATACATTAACAACAGAATCTAGGAATGTTTGTTTCATTGCTTTACTATTATCGCGTGATTGATTTGAGAACATGCTAATCTTTGCTCTATTATTCCACTGAGTTAGCTACTCACTCCCACGATACGGGACGGTGTCGCGCACACCAACAAGTCCCTGTTTTAGTTGCAGATGATGGCGCTGCTTGTGAAGTGGAGCCGGACTTGATGATGATGAGGAGGATCCCTCCTTTATGCGTGTTCTGATCGACGGGATTATAGGGAGGATGATTAGACACCATGACTCTTGTCATTTTTATATTGTTGGAGTACTCATGTATATTCTTTTTTTTTTTCATTTTTGGAGTATACATGTATTTAATTAACCTGGTAACATGTTCACACTCTGGAGACTTACAATGAATTATATATTTTATGTATTTATCACAGTCTTTCGCTTGCTAATTTAACTGTCTCTGGAGTATGATATGCTGTTTTGGCTTGGTCTCAATCTTGTTTAATTCCATTCTACAGACAACATGCATTTATCATTATCTATGTTGCATAAGTGACTTTCTGGAACTCGGGAGTTGGGTTTCTACCCGACCTCCAATTTTCGGGGTGTTACAGTTGGTATTAGAGCATGATTAAGATTAAACTGGACCTGGGTTATGGACACGCGACGTACGCTGTCGCCTCTTTGACTTAGGTGGGTGCGAAAGGAACCTAGAAACACTTATAGGATCGCAGTTTCGCCAATAGGTGAAGTTTACTCAAATCGATCGTTCGATCAAGTCCGTAACGCGTATATGGTCGCGTGAAGCGACCTAAGTTGCCTCTAGGTCATTAGTTGGCAGGTTTGGGGGGATTCCAGAAGAATTTTGAACCCAGAAATTCAAGTCCTTGGGTTGTGGGGCGACCACATCCCTTACACTCGATCTCAGGGCTTAAAAACCCCGTTTCACCCAATTCCTTCAAAATCCTTTCTCTCCACACCCCATTCTTCAAATCTCTCTCAGTCTTTTCATGTTAGGCATTAATCGTAATATGAAAATGATATAAAATCATACTTAGACAAAATTTTACAATGAATAGTAAAAATACGTAAGAATCAGACTTTTGGCCATTCCAATTTTGAAATCTTTTGTAACTGATGGGTTAGTTGGATGGATTAGCTCCTCCTATCCCAAAATCATATGTTACATAATGTATAAGTTCATTCTGGTTTACAAACTGGCCCCGAAACACCCTAAATGGAGTTTTGGGCCTCTCTAGGCCAAACCACAATGAACTGGGGTGGGGCTCATACTTTTTGGGGTCCCTAGGGCAAGGGGAACCCAGCCCATATAGGCTCCATCACCAGTTTGCAAGTTCACCGGCGATGGCATCGCCGGTTCGGCGATGCATCGCCTGTCAAACTCCACCGTTGGGTTTGGCCTTTGGGCTGGAGGTATTTGGGGGCTAGGGTAGTCCCCTGGTATGCGGGCCGTACCTTGAAACCCCCCAAAAGACGTACTTCCTTCACAAAAATTCCTCCCAAGCTCTCCCTTCTCATGTTTGTTGCTGCCTCCCCTCCCAAATGCCATTTCAAACCAGCTCCATTCTCATTTTCTGCCTCAACCGATGTCATTCCATCACTCACAGCCATACAAGCTTCCTCCTCTCTCTATTCTCGTCGTTTAGAGCTCTCCCATCCTTCATTGGAGGCTGAAAATCGTGTGGACCTCCATTCCATCTTATCTTGCTCCTTTCTCTTTGAAAATCTAGCCATTGGGAGCTTGATTCACCCCTCTACAGGGCCTAGATTTTTTTCAGCCAATTAGGGCAGCCATTTCTCCCCATTTCCCCTCCTTTTCCATGGCTTTGTTGAGACTATTTTAGCCTTTTCTCCCTTCCACCATCTTCCCTCTCATGTCTCTGTTATTTGAGCCTTTACACTCTTTTTGGTCTCAATTGTGCAAACCTTAAATCCCATGTAGGCCGTTGTCCTGTAGATTGTTTGATTACCATGTTAGGGATTTTTGTGTTTTGTTGTTATTGGGTCTAGTGAAGTCATAGGTAGAAAATGTATTTGTGTTAGTGGTTTGGGCTTAGCATAGCCGAATGCATTCCTGTCATATTCCATGTGGAACTTTATTCCATGTATTCTGACAAATTTTGTTGAATGGAGTGCATAATCTCAACATGGGATTAGGAATGCAGTTTCATTTAATACAACTTAATGCTACTGGCCATATAGGCCCTTGGCGTTTTGGACCTAGAGTTAAGTACTCCTAGATGTGAAAGATCTGACGATATAGGAAATCCAACTTCATTTAGACAATCCTGACTCTAAGCGATAGAACAATTCCCTGTAGTAGAAATGGTATGAAACCATCTAACGTATAATTATAGGCTGTGGATTACAGCTAGTGAGTTACAAACTAGTCTACTAGTTACCTTAAGTAGTGTAAAGCCTGTATATGTTAAGGAATAGGTTAGATTTAGTTGGAGTAGAACCTCATTCCTTTGCTTGATCCCCTTAAGACTTATAGAGTTCTGTTATAACCCTTACAAAAGTTGTCTAGCCTTAGAACCATTCACTCTCAGGGAAAACTATAATTCCCTCAGATTGAGTTTAGAATAAACTAGCTCGCCCCTTTGAATTGCCTTCCCCAAGGGCCTATTGCATTCGGGAACGCGGAGTAAAGGAACTGTATATATAAGTGAGGTATTCGCGGTTTGAATTGACTTCTCAATCCTGGTAGTTGTCAATAAATCCAATGATCTGATCAAGTAGAAGATCTGCATCGTCTAGGATTAAGAACTGATACGGTAAATTTTCTGTTCTAGGCAGAAAGTCTATGTATCCGGCTCAGACCTACTACAAACTTTTCTTCCGTGTTGGCTCGACCATCTACAACCAAAAGTTATTGCTTTGCTTTTGGAAAATGTTGAGGACATCTAGCCAATAGAGAGTAGGTTTATTTCTACAACCATAGGTACCAATGCCATAGAACGCATCACTAACAAAGGAAGACCAATGTAGTGAGAGGTTGTTTCCCATTTTATGTCAAGGATAGCCCCTAAGTTGCACCTCGTTCCGATATACGGATTGATACATAGATTCTTAAACCTTAAGTAGAACTCAGTTTTAAGGGGGGTAGAACCTTATAAGCCCAATTTAGTAGTTGTTAGAACTGCGCAGCGGAAGCATGGTTGACCCTTTTTCCCACTGGCCAAGGATCGAAACAGCTGAGTTGGGTTCTACGTAAGGTTAGGTCATTAAATAGGATTGACCCTTCCTTAGAATGTCAATACTAAAGTCTCTCTATGAACCCATTACCCTTAGCCAATTTCGAGGATGAAATTGTATTTTAAGGGGGGTAGATTGTAACACCCCAGATTTTTGTCAACCTGGGATTAAACGTCCTTAGGCAATGGGTCAACCAAAACACCTTGGTAACCTCTCAGAACCCAATTCCAGAGCCAAAGAAATCACTTAGGATTAATTCTTTTAGAAATTAAGTGTAAGTTAGCTAGCTCTACGCTAGAGTAGCTGCGAAATTGTCCCTGAACACTTTAAATACGTTCTACAAGACCCAAAACTTGTAGGATCAATGACCCTATAATATCCTGAAACCTTGGATCAAACTCTAAACCCGTTTGCTCTCAGGAACCTTTTAAAACTTTGTATTGGATCTAGACCGCGCGTCGAAATTCCGATACCTACAATCTTAGACCGTTATGACCGCTTAGTTGGACTTAACAATCATTTCTAAAATCAAGCCCAACCGACGTTCAGAGGCTATTTCATTGAGCCTGGAGTGAAGAGAGTGAGAAAATGGTTAGATTTGGAAATCTAAATCCAAATCTGGCACGTGACTTGGCGCGTTATTATTAAGCATTCTGACCGTCAGAATTCAACCAAATTACACCCTCGGATTAGGAAAAATTTCTCTTTCATATCATGAGACTTGTAGACCTGATCTAGGTGCGATGACCACTGAACTGAAATTGGACCGTCACGTGCGATCTGGGAACTCTACCGGACTGAAAACTGGGTGTGAGCAACATCTAGTGACCATGAGCTTAAGTCCGACCGCGTTCGACCAGGGGACCTCCCAAAATGCTCTTTTGGACCAGAACAGCCCCGATTTGGTTATACCTCAAGTGAACTTTGTTTCCAAGCCTAATTTGGGAAGGTTTTAGCTTATAAAAGGGCTTTAAACCCTCACATATCTCACCCATCCGAATTTGCTAGAAACCCTAGCTAGAGAGAGAGAAAAAGTGAGAGTTTGTGAGAGAGTGTGGGAGTGTTCTTCCTGCCACCTGCACTAGCTGTTGCACGTGCTTAAGTAACGTATCCCGATCACTTTGCCGGTGATTCCAACACATTTCTAGGTAAGGAAAACCCTCAACACTTGCTGATTTAAGGTTCCGTCGATTTCAATAGAGAAGTAGCTTATACATCTTGTGTATTAGGTCGCCGGTTCGCCGTAGACGAAGCGTATACGCTCCGTTCGGAACGATACACATTTAGGGTAAAAAGGTGCGGATTTTAGACGCTTTGATTGACTGATTTCAATGCTTTCAATGTCGTTTAATAGTAGATTATTGATGGCGACGCCGTTTGACATGTACAACATGCTGTCCGTTTTCTGTTTCGTAAATGTACGGAAAATATGAGATTTAGGGCATTTTAGTCATTTGTAGGAAATATTGTATACATGCATATTTTGATAAAATGTTTGCCATGGCTATTTATTGTGTTAGAATATTAGGAATGCGTGCATGGTTGGTTTGGCGAAGAGATTCGCCCTTAAGGGCACCTTGAGTCGATATACGCTATGTAGACTAAAGTGTATAGTCTAAGTGTTTGTATAAATGTTTGTATTAGTATGTATTGAGTAAATGGTGTTGTGTATGAGTTTTGAGATTGAATTCTCAAGTAATATGCTGATGTAAATGATTTCCGTCATGTCGGCTATATGTATTGATTTCATTATATACATGAAATGTATGTGTGGGATGATTTGCTTAAGTTGTATGACATAACATGTGTCAACATGCTTACAATGTTGTATTTCATTTCTGTTACTCACATATGCTTACTAATGTTGATGCACAAATGCTTGGGGCTATGACCTAGTCCAGGCAGTCGGTAATGGATCGAATTCGTGGTTGGTTTCTAGGTACCACAAAGGACTCGTCGATGAACGCGAGTCGTGTTTTGGGTTGGCGGTAGTGGTTAGGCCACACGAGGTGTTTCATGCACTTCATGTCGTTTAGCTTGAGATGCGCTCGTGCTAGTCGAGCCCGTCACGTAACCCGACTGGCCATTGTATGTTCACCCTATATGAGTCATAACTGCTTGAACCTAGGGTACTGAACTTACCATTAGAAACCCTGTTAACCATGGTACCTTGATCCATAAAGACTCATGAGCAGGGTATGGTGGTATGAGACACCGTGGTCTAGCTGTCGGCCTACGCTGGGGCCACAAACCTCCCCGTAGTGATAAGTGAGCACCCTACTCTGAGCAGATTATGGTGATATGTGATACTATATTCTTACCGTCGGCCTACACTGATCAGGTGACGAGCCCTTTGTAGTGACCTTGAGTTTATCCTGACACCGCATGGGGGCGACGAGTCCTGATACAGTCTTAAGGATAATTAGGCTTGTATTGATAAGGTGATGGGGAACGGTGCAATGAGTGCGAGCAACAACCCTGCTAGCCCTTACAGCGACCTATAAATATAATATCGTATGAGATTACTAGGAGTGACGACCCTAGACAGGATCTGTGTTGGGATTGATATAAGCAAGGTACCCTAGTTTCCCAATCCTGCTGTATGAAAAGGACTAATAACAATTTGGTAATCATTATTCATATCGCATTGCATGTGCCTGGAAGATGTGGAGCACTGCAGGAAGAAAGCATGCCGCGGACGCAGATGGTGTCGTATGAGGGAGTATGTCGGTGAGGGTATCCATCATGTCATTTCATGCATACATTAACAACAGAATCTAGGAATGTTTGTTTCATTGCTTTACTATTATCGCGTGATTGATTTGAGAACATGCAAATCTTTGCTCTATTATTCCACTGAGTTAGCTACTCACTCCCACGATACGGGACGATGTCGCGCACACCAACTAGTCCCTGTTTTAGTTGCAGATGATGACGCTGCTTGTGATGCGGAGCTGGACTTGATGATGATGAGGAGGATCCCTCCTTTATGCGTGTTCTGATCGACGGGATTAAAGGGAGGTTGATTAGACACCATGACTCTTGTCATTTTTATATTGTTGGAGTACTCATGTATATTCTTTTCTTTCCATTTTTGGAGTATACATGTATTTAATTAACCTGGTAACATGTTCACACTCTGGAGATTTATAATGAATTATATATTTTATGTATTTATCACAGTCTTCCGCTTGCTAATTTAATTGTCTCTGGAGTATGATATGCTGTTTTGGCTTAGTCTCAATCTTGTTTAATTCCATTCTACATACAACATGCATTTATCATTATCTATGTTGTATAAGTGACGTTCTGGAACTCGGGAGTTGGGTTTCTACCCGATCCCCGATTTTCGGGGTGTTACAGGGAGAGGGGCAACCTCTTGCAAACAGTCGCACCCTCACTCTTGCTCCTCATTTCTCTCCTTTCTCTCCTTCTCTTCCAAGTCTAGGGTTACAAATTTGGATCAAGAGAAAGGGGCTGAAATTTGAAAGCTATTTATAGTGCCACTTTATCTATCATGCCTACCCTAAGAGACGTCATCTTTATTTAATGTATCCATCGTGATGTATGTGACTTATTCACATCGTTCATTTGTTATCTTAGTTGAGTTCAGGGCATTAGCAAAAACATGAGGCAGATCCAAAGCTCAAGCGGACCACACCAAAGGAAAACAGCGGGAATCGAATGCCTACCATTAAAAACTGCTTAGGGCCCTTATAAGTTTTAGAGCAAGCTAATATTTGTGTTTTCCCTTTATCCATGTCTTTGTGACCCTATGAATGGGTTAGATGATTAAAAAAACCCTAATGTGGGCCCAGTGAAGGAAACAACTTTCTTATGAAGTGGTCGATCAATTTTAGATCCCACGGTGGCACCATTCATAAGACAAAGTGCCACGGTGGCACTGTTTTGTGAAAATCCCACGATGCCACTGTGGGAAAGATAGAGTCCCACGGTGCAACTGTCGAACACCCAAATTTGAAAATATAAATAGATGTGGGGCTCATTTAAGCCCAACTTCTAATATTTTAAACCCTAAACCCTAGCCACCCAAAGTGTAACATCTCGAATTTTCACGGCCAGAGTTTGCACTCGTGCCCGAGGAAACCGGGTGTTAATAATGTATAAACTTGGATGCTTTGGTAAAATCACACCCTATTTTTTCATTTGGATCACATCCAGATACATTCAAGAAGGTAACATTCACAAGAATAAAATCAACTATATTAATTATATTTCACCAATGTAAAAAGAATAATCAAAAGCCTTCTCTATGGAAGTTTATTATATTTATCGAGTTTACAACGGAAGTATAAAACTAAGTAAATAATTTATCTTCATATTCCTTCAATGCAATCTTCTATAGGAAAGTAGTTCTCTGAGTCTTCAATTTGTACGTCACCTGCATCAACTGTACGATTGGGAGAGGGTCAATGCCCTACTTTAAGATTAACATTAATTCAAGAGATTCATAACAGGTAAAGTGAGGGTCTGATACGTCTTGTGCTCCACTAACTCAAGGGTATCAGCATGCACAAATAACCTACATAAGATGCATTCCTAGCAAAGTATGTGGGGATCATCATATGTAGTGATCATCACATTGTGGAATACGATTTATAGGTAACTGGCTCTACCCGCATCTCTCACTATATGGATATTCACCGGCATGGCCAACGCTACCATGGATTTACGAGGGGACCTTAGAGCGCACAACAATATGAATTGAGTGATTTATGTGACACGACTTGTTCATGGAGCGACTATTTACAAGGTGATGTGACGCTGTTGCGACTTACATCGATTTGTGCACCACTACCCAAAGGCTTAAGGACTTACGTGCCCCAAGAGGGTCTCTACCCAGAGTGCATTATGTCCATGATATAATAGTTGAATCACTAGTTGTGATACATCTTATACATCACCTGCACTTATAGAGAATATAAACTGAATCATAACAAATATAACTGAATCCGAATAAAGAGTATTAATTGAATTATGGAGGTTCTGCAATGATAAGACACATGCCCAAGCCGTAGAGACAGACAGCACGAGGCCAATATAATAAAGAGAAGAGTGACAATGGTCAACTCAACAAAAGTGGCAATGGCCAACATAATAAGAAAGAGTGACAATGGTCAACTCTAAAATATGAAGAGTGGCAATGGCCAACCCAAATAAAGAGACGAGTGGCAGGGCCAACTCAATAAATTGATGAGGCAGGGGCAAGGCTTACATCCATATTCTCACATAAATTCAAAGAATTCACTTGTATTTGACGTCATGTCGTAAACCCAAAGAGGCTAATAACTGTAATGATATTAACCAAATCAATTGATAGGATAACTTCTAGAAAAACATGTAAACATGAAAGACAGAATAATTCGCATCACCAAAGGCATGAAAAGACAGGATAATTAACATCTATAAAAGCATGGAAAGGCAGGCTAAAATTAATAACTTAAATTAGTATAAGCTTAAAGGATAAAACCCTCCCCTCTTGCATTCAATCACACTCTACATTGCTATATTTGAATAGATGTATTGTAGTACCCAAATTCTAGAACAATTAACACAATTGTTATTGTTAGATCATCACATTGTATGAATTGTATGGTTAACATCAAAACTCTAGGTTAAGGTTTAGTATCAATGTAGACCTAGATTTACATTAATTAATGTATAAATTAGAAAGTGCATAAATAACTTACCTTGTTAAATAAATTCCAGCCCGATAACTTGAGTTCGATGATACTCTGATAAGTCGACTCAGTTTAACTTGTTATGGAACGGTTCCACAGACAATGTTTTTGAGCTTGGAGTTTGATGGAATCCCAATATCAACTGAAAATCATCCAAAGGGAATCTAAAAGCAACCTACCATGACCCATTGAGTTGGTGCATGATGCTCGAGCAATGCTTGCTCTCTCTCTTTCTTTCTTTTTCTTCTCTTTCTTGCCATTGCCGTGAACGCCTTCTAGCAGTCATGGCGTCTTCTTCCTTCCCTGCTTTCTACCTTTCCCTCTCTCTTTCTTGTTTCTCTCTCTCTCTCCTCTAGTTATTTCTTTTGGGATACTAGGGAGGCTTTTTATAGTGTTTGGGAGGTTGCTAGGTCGGTTGCAGCTTCTACACTGACCCTGTTTACGCAGAGAGGATTCTAGAAAATCCCTTACGCAGTCCCTCTTTTGGTGCAGAAATTCTTGGAAGCTAACCCACGTTGGGCTGGATCTGGGCTGGCTGATCACTCCTTCCTTCCGAACTGACTTCTTGGACGGGGTCGGACTCTTCCCTGCTTCAATTTGGATGGTTTGGATCGAAACTAAAATCCACAGGTGGGTCTAGCAAAATGTGATCGGCCCTTATTTTCTTACGCAAGGACTTGGTTGGTTTCGCAGCTTTCACTTGAAATCCCAGCATCATCGAGATTCTTCCACACTCTAGTTGTTTCCAGGTTGGAGTCGGTTCTCTCCTAAGTGGGGATTGAATGGTTCAGATCCTCTCAAACATAGGGAGTTTCCTAGTAAGGAACTTGCTCTTTCGAACCGATTTCATCGGCCGTTGTGACATCGGTTGACTTCCGCTTATGGGCTAATTTCTGTGATTAGTTGGGGCCCACTATCATGGTTTCTAAAAAATCCATTCCCTCCATCATTTTTTTAGGGTTATATTAGGGAAGTGGCCAAAATATGAGGTAGATCTGAGTTTTGGGTGGCCCTCAACACCTTTCACAATCGGACCCTACCAACGCTCTAACGTGTCTGTCGAAGCAACGTAACGTTTATGCGTATTGGTCGTGGCATTAGTTGGGGTCCACACTGGTGTTTGGTGAGCAATTGTCACACCCCAAACTCAGAAATCGGGCTCACAAAATTCTCGATCGCCGAATTCGGCGCCGACAGCCTCCGTAGAACCCCATTCTCGGCTCCTAGCTCCCATTCGCCAGGTTTCGATCCTGGGATGCTACGAGGAGGATTTTCAACGTCAGTTTGATTCGTAATAAGCATAACCAAAGGCATAACCCACAAACAACAACCGAGTACTCCATTACATTTCCACTATGATCAAAAACTTTACAAGTACAATGAGCATAAAGGGAAATACAATGGTAAAGAACAAAAACTCCAAAACGCTCTGCAACGTGCTCCTGCATCAGCGCTGCTGCGATCCAACGTCACATGCACACAACGGTCGTGCATAAGCTTACAGAAAGCTTAGAGGGTGGTAAAAGTGTGTGCACAAGGTAGTAATATGAGCATGCAGTGTCAGAGTAATGTGGAATATGCAGATGGATCCATAATATCCTGAGTCGTACCTAGGCTTATGCGATGTAAGACATGAATGGTATCGGCCACCCCAAGGCCATACGATGTGCAATGCAACTCAAGCATACAGATCCTCATCTATGTCCACATATCAATACAACTCAAATATGGGATATCACCGGGGTCTAGTACACTCTAAACCAGATTTTTGCCACATCGCGCGCAATAAGGTAAGTGGAAGAGACCTCACTATCCGTCTGCCAATATCGGGCGCGACTCGTCGATAGCGGACCCATTCCTCGAGCTGGTCAGACTCAGCCTAGCATTGTCCCCTACTCTCGGGCGGGTAAGGCCACACCCCCTTCCAACCGACCACGACACAGTGGAGAGCACAGCCAACTGGTATTCGGCACTCAGCGCTCATCTACCCACTCGGTCTAAACGTTGGAGCAACCTCTTGGTATCATAAGGGTTTAGGGACTTTCACCCAGGGATATCTATAGTACCCCATGTAGAATAAGATTTTCGGTATCCAATCCTGCCAACCACGATGCGTCTGTGGAGGCTACGGCCCTGATGTCGTTAGGGCGTACAATACTCATGTCACATAAATGCGAAATGCATGATTCACGCTATCCAGTCATGCAACAAATCTTGCGCATATCGTGCGCTCATGTAGGGCAATACTGCCTAACCAGGAGCCCATAAACAACCTGCCCGAAGGCATATGCTATGATCAGTCAATCCCCATATCAAGCATACATATGATGCGTATGATCATGAGTCATGAAACTATACTAACATGTAAATGAGTGATGAACCATTCTTACAATGCAGATGGGCCTGGACGACCTATACATAATAAGTATGGCCTAAGGAGAGTCGTAATGTGGACATCCAACCGACATTACACTCACAATGTGGACGTCAAACCAACATTGCTTTCCAGGCACGATCTTCTTAAACACCGCTACATAATCGGTATTGGGATTACACATTGCAATGGACCTTAGGTTCCTCCCATTGGGCCTTACATATATATCAAATGGGCCATAGCTTATGGGCCTTTTATTCATCAGATGGGCCACATAAATGGGCTACACCAATGGGTCTTATGTGCATTGCAATGGGTCAAAACCCATGGGCCTTGGATTGCATCAAATGAGCTTAGTCTCATGAGTCTAATATGTGACCAATGGGCCACACCAATGGGATCCCACATGTAGATCAAGTGGGCCTCAACCCATAGACCTAACATGAGTCAAATGGACCTAAACCCCTAGGCCTTAATCAAATAAAATGGGCCTAACTCATGGGTCTCAAATAAATCCAATGGGCCTAATCCCATTGACCTTTTTTATAATCAAATGGGTTTAGTCCCATGGGCTTTACAATATATCAAATGGCCTAGTCTCATGGCCTTAGAACATATCAATTGGGCCCAATCCCATGGCCTTACATAAATCAAAGTGGGCCCCAATGAACTACTGTAACTGTATTAGGATGGTCCTCAAAACAGGCCAAGGTGGGGTCCATATGAGCTAAGGATCTAACTCATTCTTTATGCCTATGTCATAAAACAGACTCTTAAAAGGAATGGACGGTTTGGATGCAGCCCATGCATCATGGGTGGGTCCCATTGCCGCTGGACAGCGGGGGTGGCATATGCATCAAGGAGGGCTCCACCGTCCGCTGGACGGTGGAGGTAACACAGCAGCAAGGTGGGCGCCACCGTCCATTAGACGGTGGACTAAGACGCATGCATCATGGTGGGTCCCATGTGGGGCCCACTGAAATGTCTATTTGCCATCCAAGCTGTTCATAAGGTCACTCTGACTTGGATGAAGGGAGAACATAAATTTCAGCTTGATCCAACACTTCTGTGGGCCCCAAAAGAGATTTCAATGGCAGATATACAATTCCACTGTTTCTTGTGGTGTGGGCCACCCGAGTTCTGGATCGAGCCGAAATTTGGAGGGGGCCCACCTGAGGAGGGGACCCTCCTCATGAACGGCGTAGATAAGACATATACATCATGTGGGGCCCATGGCAGCAACCATAGGTGGCTGCACGGCAGCCCGCCCGCCCGCCTGCTGCAGCTCCTGCTGTAGCGTCAGAGGCTTTGCCTCTTTACAATATTTTAACAAAATATTAAAAACCCTTATTTTTGGGGTTTTTTGCATTTGGGGCCCACATCCAGCAGATCCACCCCGTCCATTGACTTCAGAGGCTCAAGACCGATCCAATGAGTCTAGAGTTTGAATTTTTTTGATGAAAGAAAATAAATAAAATAAGAAAAAGGATCCTTGAATGGTAATGATGCATTCTTCGATGCTATGGCCCACCAGGTGTTCCAATCAGCCCCAAACTTCTACCCAACGGTTAAAATGCTGTAGGTAAGGGGATGGACGACTTGGATTGTTTAAATACATCACGGTGGGGCCTAAGCAAGTGGACCACCAAAGACCACCTTTACTTCTTTCCTTTTTTTTTTCTTTTGAAACGTCCAGCGTCCCAGACGCTGGATGGTTTTGTTCTCTCAAAAATGTGGGCCCTGATGAAGTGGGCCACCACGGATATTTGACGTGGGTACAACATATAAGGTGGGCCCCACTTGAATAAAAATTTGAACAAAATAAATCTCAAGATGGGATCCATTCAAGTGGGCCACACAATCCTATTGCATAAAAATAAAATAAAATAAAATAAAATAAAATAAAAGAAATAAAAGAGAGAGAGACATGGAGAGTGGGACACGCCTTGTGATGGAGGGACCCCGACACTATGGGCCCTCCCTAGCAATGAATCATACATCAAGTGGGTCATTTAGCATAAGGGACCATCAAAACTTAA
The DNA here is from genome assembly GCA_037074715.1 of Magnolia kwangsiensis. Lineage (NCBI taxonomy): Eukaryota > Viridiplantae > Streptophyta > Magnoliopsida > Magnoliales > Magnoliaceae > Magnolia > Magnolia kwangsiensis. Next base: position 60,356,690 of record CM073585.1, read on the forward strand.
AATTAACGGTGGGGATCCTTTCCCCACCAATATGGATGGTCTAGATGACCTTTCTAAATGAAATAAACATCATGATGGGGTCCATGGAGAATGGCCCCATCATGGAATGATCATGATGATCCAAGTGGTCCATCGGCCACATATTAGGGTCCCAAGTGAGATCCACACCATTAATCGGTGGGCCTCACTTGGCCCATCATAAAAATAAGAAAAAAACTAGTATGATCTAACACCCACCATCCAATCTTCTTGCTCCTAGGGGTTCCTTGGCACCTTAGCTTCAACTTCAATGGATGAGATGAAGGAGATGAGAGATCTTGGGATGAAGAGGTGGGCCACTTGGAGCTTAGGAGAGTTTGGAAAACTCCATACGTATGGAACTCTTTGTTGCTTGGGATTGAGATGAGAAAATGAGAAAGAGAGAGAGAGTGATGTAGAGAGAGATGGATGGATGGATGAATGATGGTTGTGTAAGAAAATATTGACTTTTGAGGCTTTTGTGTAAGAGAGGTATGAGAGGTGTACGAAAAGCTTGACTTTTGTGGCTTTTTGTATAAGAGAGGTATGGGTTTGGGAGACTTTTGTGGTTGCTTGGGAAAAGGGAATAAAGTGATGTGTACTTGACATGTGATGGCTTGATGGATTGATTGATTGATGAGATTGATGTGATTGATGTGACACATCGTAGAGATTTTCTTAGGTTTCGCAACGCGCGGCGTTTTCTTGCACCGAACGTTGGCCCACATCTCTTGACCAGGGTATCGCCTCGGCACGCGAGTCGCGGCATCGGAATCGCAACGACGGCGCGGTAGCTATGGTATTGGTCTCGGGTTGAGTAGACTCGGGTTGTCGGTATATGAATCAGGGTCGCGCGTCGATATCGGTTAAGGGTCGAAGGTTGCCAGAATTCGACCGGTAAGACCGCTGAAGTCTATGGAAAGGTACGGACCAAGATACGGGTCTTACAGCAATCCACTACGTTGACCGTCTTTGTCCCTTTATGTTAGGATATGGAGTAAAAGATAGAAAAGTTTCGTAAACCAGGTGGGCCGCATCATCTAAATATGTGGAGATTGATACTCATTGTTAAACCGTTAGTATCAGTTGAACAGTGCCATGCATAGTGTTAGTTTTGTTTACAAAATTTCCATCAATATCTCAATCACTTTCTCGCTTCAGTTATGTTAAAGTACACCGTCCAAATGCCCTGAAACTTGGCGGATATAATCATTTTTCGTGCTCTTTTCCTCGGTCTAGTTTGGGTCTCGACCTCTCAAGGACATTCAAGATGTTCTTTTAAATGACTAACACACTCCATGCTTTAGAACCGAGGTTGTACACATCTGGTTGAAATGTTACCCAGTGGTTTGAACATATAACTTAAGATCTTCGAAATGACTGGATCATCCTAATATTCTGATGGTCCATTTGGGGGGATCCAAACACGATGGGTGCAAATGACATGCTAAAAATGTGAAAAATTGATGGTTGGTGGTCTAACAATATATAGAGGTATATGTACGATTGGTTTCGCAAACAGATAGACGTAAAGTGGGTTTTTGGAGTGATTAGGGGTAAAGCATGGGTATTGTCATATAGAGTATCTTATTCACATGTGTAGGTCTCTCAGATCGTAGTTCTGATGGTGGATTAAGCATATTCTTAGGTGATGAACAAGATGAACAGATCAGAATCTTGATCTAATAAGTGCATGAACGGATGTGGAGGTCAAGTAGCTAATTTGCTACGATCTAAAGGCTGAAACTTGATGTGTACGGTTAATTTATGATAATTAGGCCTAGTATAAAATTTCACATGAAATGGATCATGAGAACCATGTGAATTGAAATTTAGGGCATAGGTCAATGGTATTTTCATAATTATTACTGACCCGTGAGTTTTGTGAAATCTAATGGCTCCACATGGTTATGAACATGTTTCTGCAATTCTTACAAATGGAAGTATATCTACATCATTATGGATAAGAAGTTATTTGTCAATTCATTTAAGGGAAAACAAATGCATTAAATCACATGATGAAGAGCCTTACCCTAAAATTGACGGTCAGATGACTTGACCTATGAATAAAGATCATTCCTAATGGTTAGGCTTGTGTTAGGGCAAGGATGTAAGGATAAGATAGTTGGATTGACGTCAAACAAGTGACATATTAAGTAAATTTATTGGTAACGCTTTAGAACTTTCAATACTCGGGTATTGAACTGTTCGGGGCATTACATAAAGTCCCTCTCAACTTCCTCTAAACCCCTTCCAACTCCAAAAATTCATAGCAATGGCTTTCCTTTTAGCCGTTGGCCCATTTTTCTTCTTCCCTTTGCTTCTTTCCCTCATAGGGAAGAAGAGAGTGAGCCGGAAGGAGGATAACCTGCAACAGGAGCACCGTACAAAGAAGAAGCATGATAGGGGAGCATCCACAAGTGAAGTCAACCCGTCTGATAACCTAGCGGCCATCTGAGAAGGTAGATTTACGGGTGGGAAGTGATTTTCGAGATGTATATCAATCGTGATTTATTCAACGACACGATTTGTTAGATTGGCTTTCACAATGCGAATGGGACCCTATCTTCGAGGGTAACACACTGGCTTATCAACGGTAGGTTAGGGCGATCAACGAGAGCATCTGCAACCCCCATGTAGACCCCCTTGGATTCAACATTTTGTTGGGCACAAGCATCATCCACATCAACTTTGATGTAGTCTTGGAGGTTCTTCAAATATCACGAGGTATGGTGTAGATAAATGAAGATACTGTGAAAGTGTTCCAGAATCGACAACAGTGGACTCGATACTTGTGCAGGACGTTAGTCGATTGGAGGCCCATTGACTTAAAAAATGATAGCGGATTACAAGATTCTCCACCATATCTTCACATTCAATGTGTACCTGAGGGTTAGAAACATGATCAAACTCTCAGCCTACATGGTAAAGCTTCTCTAAAAAATAGGGAGGGGGGAGGATGTTTGCCTTCCATCGGTGGTACTCTACCAGATAGTGAAGTCAGTCTCTCACACATGAAAAGTGGGCCTTCTATTCGGGCGGTTCATTTGCAAGCTAGACCATCATTACGGCCTTAGGGCCTATTTGGCTGGGTGGATTGGAAGGGATTGGATGTTAAATCCCGAGATTGGCCCGGCGTGCCAAACAGACTGGGTGATCTGATCCCGGGATATAGCAATCCCATGGATCTCAAGACAATCCACTGAAAACACCATCATTACCTTTAAATCTCATCCAATCCACCCTAATCCATTCAAATTTTCCTGGGACGTGTTTGGTTTGAGGGATTGGAAGGGATGGGAAGGTTTAATCCCGGGATTGGCCGGGCATGCCAAACAAACCCGATAAAGAAATCCCGGGATATAGCAATCCCATGGATCTTAAGACAATCCATTGACAACACCATCATTACCTTGAAATCCATGTCATCCACCCTAATACCATTTAATCCCTTTCAATCCACCCGGCCAAACGGGCCCTTAAAGGACTGACTGACATCCGTGAGACGATGAAGAATACAAGTAAAGACACCATTATTCATATGAAACTTAGTCAGAAGGCCTGAGGAGATGAGGCGTGGGATGAATTCAAGAAAGTAGAGCAGGAGGGAGAAGAGGAAGAGGGTGAAGAAGGAGTAGTCGTGGAGGATGCTCAGGAGGAGTCATTAGTGACCCGAGGCATCGAGGATTGTTTAGCCGCTCTCGAGGCTAGGGTGGAAGAGATTAAAGTGGATCAATAGTACTTGAAGTGTAAAATACGCAAGATATATTATACACTAAAAATGGTGTTGTGTTGCGTGCAAAGGGAGGGAGCACCCCCACCCTCACTTGACTTGATTAATTAGTAGGTCCTAGATGGTAGACGTTAGTCACTAATTTAACGTTTCATTTACTTTCATGTATTTTCGTATCATAGCTTAAGTGTTACTTCTGATTTTTTCCAAGAAAATAATGTAATAGAATCGTTGTTTAATGTTAATGAAGCACTTTACTATTTTTGTACTTGAATTATGAGATTAAGACGTATAGTTGCACTTTTGTAATAACTTATGAGCAGTTTTATGGGATGAAAATTAGATTGTATGCAAATGAGATGAACAAGTTTCTCGGTATGAGTGAATGGTCAGCAACAACCCTAAGGTAGGGTCAGCAACAACCCTAAGGTAGAGTCGGTATGAGTGAATAATAGTCAGTAATGACCCTATGGTAGATTCGGTGCCTCATTGCAAATGAACAAGTTACTCAAGTATGAGTGAATGGTCAACAACAATACTAGGGTAGATTCGACGCCTCATTGCAAATGACCATCAATATGATGAAATTGACCGAGGACTCATTGAAATTGATTGAAAAATTTCCATGCGTGGCTTCTCGAAAGAGGGAATTCAATCTTCAGGGTCAATATTCTCATTCAATCTTTCAAAGTCTCAATTGTAGTAGTAACTCCGCAATTTAAACAAAATATACAGACATTTTCAAAGTAAATCATTCACCATCATATTACATCAAAATATAAAATACATTACAACATAAATCATTTAAACACAAAATAAATTACAAATTACATTATTCCTTAGGTATTGAAAACTTGCACTTTCGACGATTATGCACCGTTTGTTTGCATCTTCTGCACTTTACTATTTTTTGTTCCTCTCCACGTGAAAGAATTCTTATCTTTTTTGGTCTTCCAGTTGGCCTCTTCTGTCGTTGGGGTTTAATTCTCGTACAATACTCCTTGAATTCATGAGGTATTTTCCATTGGCTCTTATCACGTACTAGGTACATGAATTTGTTATACATGATCTGGTAATTTTGTGCCATGTAAAATGGGGAGTAGTATGAGTAATGAGGAGGATTATAGTTTATACATTCTAAAAGGACATGCAAACAAAGGAACACCTTTATGTCAAACTCGTGGTATGAACATGAAAGCTCACTGAGCTTAACTGTATCATTATAATCTCTCACAAATAGTACTCATCATGAGAAATTGCATGATAACGGATACCTCACACCTTTGATATAAGATCCTTTAACTTTTTCTCGGCTCATGGTGTCAACAGCCTAACAAATGATGATCCAGATTCTCTTCTCTTACAAAACATATCTTGAATCTTAAATCTTATCGCCTCTATCAATATAGTCACGGGGTATTCTTGTGCTTCTTTGAAGAGAGCACTAACGAACTCAAATATGTTTGTAGTAACCAAGTTGAATATTTTTCCTGGAAAGTGTGAAGATGCCTATATTTTATACCCTATTTCTCTCAACCATGCATGTACTGGGGAGTTGACCATTTCGATATTATGCATTAAATTTTCGAATGCAACCTTCCTGTAGGTCTTCATAGCCTGCTAATAGTACATTTCCAAAGAATTATCTTTAAATGTATCCACCAAGTTTTTGTATATATGGTAGACATAATAACCATGGATTGTGTAAGACCTGTATCCTAGTCCGTACCATTTCATAGGCTTCTGCGGTTCTCCTGGTCGAATTTCGGCAACCCTCGACCTATATCCGACGTTTGCACATGATCCTAAGCCGAGTCCTGTATACCAAAGTCAGCTCGACCTGAAACTTATATCCTAGCGATTGCACCGTCGCCACTGTTCCAACGTCATGACTAGCGCACTGATTCGATACCCGGGCTAGGAGATGTGGGCCTGCGTTCATCTCGAGAAAAATGCTGCGCGTTGTAAATTTTGAGAGAATCTCTACGACCTGTCACATCAAATCAAGTCAAGTACACCACTCATACCCCATGCCACCTCACCCTATCCCTAGTACAAACACCCACTCCTTCTTTTCCACAAGTTAACTCTCTCTCTCTCCCTACCCATCCCTCTTTTACCAAAATTTCAAACAAACCTATACCTCTCCATCCCCTTCCTGACAACACCCATTCCGCCCATCCCATATTAATCCATCACCTCTCTTTTTCTCTCATTCTATAAGCAATCTCCCAACTCCCACGAGAGCTTCCAATGTCCAAGCTCTCTCTCCTAAAAACAAGTGTGGCCCATTTTCCCACTCTCTCACCTCCCATCTCAACCATCAAAACTTCATCATCTTCTGTTGAGATCGAAGCTAAGGCGACTACCTTTCCAAGGAGCCAAGAAGAAGTGGACAGTGGGTGATCTTGGACCCAAATTTTCATTTTATTTTGTGATTTAAGGGCTCACATATGATGGGACCCAACTTGATGTATGCTTGTATCCAAGAGGGGCCCATAGTGGTGGGGCCCCTTCGTCATCACCGATCTCTCTCCTTCTCTCTCTTTCTCTCTCTCTCTATGATCAATGACCCACCTATGATGTGTGTATTTTATCCATGCCGTCCAACAAGTGGGCCACCTTGATCCCGATTTGGGGCCCACATGATCGGACAGTCACTTAGGCCCGGATGAAAGGGAAAAATAAATATCAACTCGATCTATATCTCGTGGCCCACAACGTGGGACCACCATGATGTATATACATCATCTAACACCGTCCAGCTTGGCTGGACGCTGGAGCCCTCACTCTCTGTCACACACACACATATATTTAGTTGATATACAATATTATATAATATATTATATAAAATACATTATGATGGGCCATTCCCATGTGGGACCCATGTAAATCTGCACTGTCCAAATGGATCTGGACGGGCCTAGTTAAAAAGAAAACTCAAATATCAACCTAAAGAAAATGTGGGGCCCACGTGATGTTTATGTCATCCAAACTGTCTAGACACTGGTCTGGATGGAGGGAAAACACGAATATCATCGTGATTCAAATCATGGTGGCCCACCTGCGTGGCATCACCATGATGTATGTGATTTTCTCTCACCATCCATATAATAAGGACGGTGGGCCCCTGATGCCCTGGTCCTTCATCTAGCTGTCCATCTAGGACGCTGGATGGCTGGCGTACAAAAAAAATAAAGGATGTGGGGCGACCCACCTATGTGGGATCCACCGCTGACGTATGTGTTGTATCCGCACCGTCCATCTAACTGGCGAGCTTGTCTTAAGGCATGTGACTGAAAATAAGACAGATCTAGTATCAAGTGGACCACACTAAAGAAAATAGTGGAGTTGAACATCTACCATTATAACCTCTTTGGGTTACAGAAGTTTTAAATCAGTATAATATTTATTTTTTCTCCCTCTTCAGGTCTTTGTGACCTTATAAAAAGATTAGATGGAAAATAAATACTATGGTGAGGCTCATTGGAATTCAACAGTGGAAATCATTATCACCACTGCCATTTGTGGTATGGTCTAGATGATCCTTGGATATGATTCATTTTGTGATCTAAAATAATCTTTATTTATAGATGAATGGTGTGGTTGGTTTGGGCCCATTTGACTTAGCCCATTGATTCAACCCATTCAAATTGGCCCATTTGACCCAGCCCATTTGATTTGGCCCATTTGAATTTGCCCATTTGATTCGACCCATTTGAATCGACCCATGTGATTCGGCCCATTTGTTTCGGTCCATTAAATTTGGCCCATTTAATTTGGCCCGATGTTATGTATATATTGGCCCATGAGTGAAGCCCAATGTGATGCGTATATGCCCCTTTAGTGAGACCCATGATGATGTATATTAGTCCCTTGTATGAGGCCGTGGGCCCATTATACAATTAGCCCTATGAGTGCCATTCCTTGGGAGCAATGTTGGTTAAAGGTCCACATTGTGACCTTCCCTTAGGCCTTGTTAGGCCCTTCCTCATCATTCTCTAGTAGGTTAACCTAAATGCTTGGGCCCCATTGATTTTAATTGGTCCATTATCGGCCATCCATCTATGGACCCCACCTTGTGTTGGGGTTGATTATCAATGTCGATTGTTGATATCGACTACCGTTGCCAATTATGAGTTTGTGATAGCATAACATTGAGGTACATGCTCATATGCATCATCAGTATGTTTGTTATGAGATGTGATTGGCTATTGCATATGCCTTAGTGCAGGTGGTTTACGGGACTCCCTGATAGGCAGAGTTACCCCACATGAGTGCACGGTATGCACAGGATTGATGCATGATTAGTGTAATGCCCTGGAAAAATCCGTACTTGGACTCGAGTACCAACTCGACCAGAAATCGCGTAGGATTAATTCCTTTGGAAAATAAGTGTAAGTTAGCTAGCGCAACGCTAGAGTAGCTGGAAAATAGTCCCTGATCACTTTAAATACGTTCTACAAGACCTAAAGCGAGTAGAACCAATGACGCTATAATACTCTAAAACCTCGGATCAAACTCTAAACCGGTTTGTTCTCAGGACCTCTTTGAAACTTTGTATTGGATCTAGACCGCGCGTCGAAAGTCCGATACCTACAATCTTAGACCGTTATAACCGCTTAACTGGACTTGACAATCATTTCAAAAATCAAGTCCAACCGATGTTCAAAGGCTATTTCATTGAGCCTGGAGTGAAGAGAGTGAGAATAGGGTTAGATTTGGAATTTTAAAATTCAAATTTGGCACACGACTTGGCGCGTTATTATTAAGCGTTCTGACCATCAGAATTTAGCCAAATTACACCCTCGGATCAGGAAAAATTTCTCTTTCATATCATGAGACTTGTAGACCTGATCTACGTGCGATGACCGCTGAACTGAAACTGGACCGCCATGTGCGATCTACAGACACTACTGGTCTGAAAATGGGATGTGAGCGACATCCGACATGCATGAGCTTAAGTCCGATCGCGTTCGGCCAGGGGACCTCCAGAAATATCTTTTTAGACCGAAACAGCCCCGATTTGGTTAGGCATCAAGTAAACATTGTTCCCAAGCCTGTTTTGGGCATGTTTTAGGTTATAAAAGGGCCTTAAACCCTCACTTATCTCACCCATCCGAATTTGCTAGAAACCCTAGCTGGTGTGAGAGAAAAGGTGAGAGATTGTGAGAGAGAGTGGGAGAGAATTTCCTGCTGCTTGCACTACCTGTTGCACGTGCTGAAGCAACGCACCTCAATCACTTTTCCGGCGATTTCGCCGCATTTCTAGGTAAGAAAAGACCCCAAACACTTGCTGATTTAAGGTTCCGTCGGTTCCTTAGCATGGTAGCTTATACATCTTATGAAATAGGTTGCCTGTTCGCCGTAGACGAAGCGTATACGCTCCATTCGAATCAGTACACTTCTAGGATAAAAGGTGCGGATTCTAGACACTTTGATTGACTGTTTTCAATGATTTCAATGTCGTTTAATAGTAGATTATCGACGGTAACGCTGTTTGACATGTACAACATGCTGTCCGTTTCCTGTTTCGTAAGCAGACGAAAAATATGAGATTTAGGACATTTTAGTCATTTGTAGGAAATACTGTTTTCATCCATCTTTTGCTGATATGATTGACATGGCTTCTTGTTGCATTAGGATATTAGGAATGCGTGCATAATCAGTTTGGCGAAGAGATTTGCCCAAATGCGCACTTTGAGTCGACATACTATGTGTAGACTTAAGTGTGTAGACTAAGTGTTTGTATTAATGTTTGTATTAGTAAGTATTGAATTAAATGGTGTTATGAATTAGTTTGAGATTGAATCCTCAAATAATATGCTGATGTAAATGATTTCCTACATGTTGGCTATATGCATGATTTCATTATATGTATGAAATGTATGTGTTAGATGATTTACTTAAGTTGTATATTATAACATGTGTTAACATGTTCACATTGTTGTATTTCATTTCCATTACTCTTATATGATTGCTAATATGGATTCATAAATGTTTGGGACTATACCTAGTCCAGGAAGTCGGTAACCGAGTAAATTCGTGGTTGGCTTATCTTTGCCACGAACGACGCGTCGATGAACGCGAGTCGTGTTTTGGAGTTGGCGGTAGTGGTTAGGCCACACGAGGTGTTTCATGCACTTCATGTCGTTTAGCTTGAGATGCGCTCGTGCTAGTCGAGCCCGTCACGTAACCCGACTGGCCATTGTATGTTCACCCTGTATGAGTCATAACTGCTTGAACCTAGGGTACTGAACTTACCATTGGAAACCCTGTTAACCATGGTACCTTGATCCATAAAGACTCATGAGACAGGCATGGTGGTATGGGACACCGTGGTCAAGCTGTCGGCCTACGCTGGGGTCACAAACCTCCCCGTAGTGACTAGTGAGCACCTATGACTCGTGAGTAGATTATGGTGGTATGAGACACTATATTCTTGCTGTCGGCCTACACTGATCAGGCGATGAGCCCTTTGTAGTGACCGCGAGCGTATTCTAAGTCTACGGGAGGCGACGACCCTTCCGTAGCAATGAGAGTACAGTAGGCCTGTATTGATAAGGTGATGGGGGAGCGGTGCAACGAGTGCGAGCAACAGCCCTCACAGCCCTTGCAGCGACCTACAAAATATACATCGTATGAGATTACTAGGAGTGACGACCCTAGACAGGATCTGTGTTGGGATTGATATAAGGTACCTTAGTTACCTAATCCTTCTGTATGAAAAGGACTAATAATAACTCGGTAATCATAGCACCATCACATTACATGTGCCTGGAAGATGTGGAGCACTGTGGGAAGAAAGCATGTCGCAGGGGTAAGATGGTGCCGCATGAGGGAGATCGTCGGTGAGGGCATCCATCATGTCACATCATATTGCATTAACAACAGTATTAGGAATGTTTGATTTATTGCTTTACTATTATTGCATGATTGATTTAAGAACATGTTAATCTTCGCTCTATTATTCCACTGAGTTAGCTACTCACTCCTACATTACGGGATGGTGTTTGCAACACCCACCAGACCCTATCTTAGATGCAAGTGAGGCAGCGATTCAGGAGGTAGAGCCGGATTATGATGAGGACCAGGACGAGTTTTCATATATGCAGTACTACGACGGCTTTGCTTAGGTGGCCTGGATTGGCGAGAATTCTCAGTGGGACTATTTTTGACATTTTAATTCTGTTTATTTACATGTATATGAGACTTATAGATGTATTCATACTTTGGAGATAGTTGAGATCTATTTTATTTTCCATACAGTGATATGTATATCCTTTAGTCTTCCGCTTGCTTTTATCACTGAATCTGGAGTATGAATTATAGTTTTGGTATACTTTTACTCATGTGAATGCTTTAACTCAGACAACATTGAATCATAAACATTTTTGTTTCATAAGTGACGGTCTGGAACTCGGGAGTCGGGTTTATACACGACCCCCGATTTTCAGGGTGTTACAATTAGACTACGTGACTCATGCATATTTGCATTTATGTGATTGTGATTACTGTGTGCCCTAGTGACATCAGGGTTGTGGCCTCCACAGACACATTGTGATACCGAAAATGCTGCTTCTAGCATCGGGGCACCATAGATGTCCCTAGGTGAAAATTCCTAAACCCGATGGTACCAGAGGATGACTCCAACATCGAAACCGAGTTGATACATGAGCACGCGAGGGTCGAATACCAGGAGGCCGTGTCTCCCACTGTGTCATGATCAGTTGGAGAGTAGGGGCATTACTAGGCTGAGTTTGACCAGCTCATGAATGAGTCCGCTATCGACGTGCTGGATAGGTATTGGCAGACTATTGGTTGGGCAGATAGTGAGGTTTCTTACGCTCACTTGGACTGCATGCCTGAGAAAGGGGCAGTGCCATTTGGAGTGTACTAAACCCTTGTAATTATCCAGAATGAGAACTGTACTTGTCACGTCCCAAACTCAGAAACTTAGCTTATAAAATTCCTGATCACTGAATCCAGTGCCGACAGCCTCTGTAGTACTCCATTCTCGGTTCCCAGCATTTATACGCCATATTCCGATCCTGGGATCCTAAAAGGAGGATTTTTTTCTCAATGTACATTTGACTCGTAATAAGCATAACCACAAGTTTACCCAAATCACAGAGGCAACATCATCATCATATATCCACTAATATAAATATTTAAGTACAATACCAAAAAGGAAAAGACATATATCAAAATCAATGCTCCAGAAGACTGCTGTACGCTTCAAGTTCAATGTTGTTACAACTTAACGTCACCTGCACACATCTATCGTGCATTAGCTTATAGAAAGCTTAGAGGGAGATGTAAGTGTGTGCATGAGGTAAGTGTCAAGCATGCAAATATCAGAGTAAGCGAAAATACTGACAAGTTCATAAATCATACGATATTAGAGTAAATAGAAGTATTGACAAGTTCATGAATCATATGATATCAGAGTAAATAGAAGTACTGACAAGTTCATGAATCATACGATATCAGAGTAAATAGAAGTACTGACAAGTTCATGAGTTATATAATATCAGAGTAAATAGAAGTACTGAAAGTTCATGAATCATATGATATCAGAGTAAATAGAAGCACTGACAAGTTCATGAGTTATATAATATCGGAGTATGCAATACAGATCAATTATGTAAAGGAGTCATCTTGGAGAGCCAAATATTAGATGCCGAGGGTACAATGGAATATGTAAATCCTGCTAAGTCTGTCTAGGCCATATAAGTATAGAAAATATAACAACCCAAAATGTCATATACATGCAGATGCAATATACGATGCGAATGAAATGACCAAGTTAGAGTGTAAGGTCAAGATGATAGTACGTAGTATCGCAGGCTACGGGGTTCATTACAAGGGACTTCTATCCAAACTAGTCCCATACCTAAATTTAGATAGTCAGACTTAATGTGGTAAACTCCTGCTCTCAGGTTAGTCACGCGTCCAACCGAAATTCTGTCCATGTGAAGGAACATGTAACAAATAGTTACGTACCACCAGCCTGAGTGGATAGTGAATGAATGAATATGCAATTTCTGCTCAATAAGTCCACATATCAGTATGGTTCCTCTTTGGAGAATCACCGGGGTCTATTATTGTAAGACCCGTATCCTAGTCCGTACTATTCTGTCGACTGTCGTGATCCGTCCCATTGAATTTCGACAATCTGCGACCAGTAATCGATGCTTATGCATGACCCTAAGTCATACCCCGTAGATTTAAGTCAGCTTAATCCGAGACTTGTACCATTGCGACCGCACCATCGTCGCGGTTCCAACGCCGTAACTCACATACCGATTCGATACCTTGACTAAGAGATGTGGGTCGGCGTTTATTTAGAAGAAAATGCCGCACATTTGTAATCCCAAGAGAATCTCTACAATATGTCAAATCAATTCCATCAATCACCTCTCATGTCAAGTACAAAGCACCCATGCCTCATTTCTCCACAAGTTAAGCAACCACCAAGTCAACCCATCTCTCACCTCACCCATCACTCACATCCATCACTCTCTCTCCTTACATCCCATCTCTCTCTCTTTCTCTACACCATTTTCCAAGCAACAAAGGAGAGAAAGAGAGGTGGACGTCCAAGCATTCCAAGTGAGAAATGTGAGTTGTGTGGTCCACCTTTCCTTTCCTAAAAATCTCCATCCTAGCCATTCATTTTTCATCTTCCACCATCAAAGAGAAGCATAAGGAGATAGGCTTTCCAACGGACCGAGAAGATCGATAGGTGGGTCCTTTAATAGGGTAGTTTTTCATGTTTTTAAGATGGGCCAAGTGAGGCCTACCAATCAATGGTATGGATCTCACTTTGGACCCTAAGATGTGGCCGATGACCCACCTTGATTATCAATATCATTCCATGATGGGGCCATTCTCCATGGACCCCATCATGATGTTTACTTCCCTTGTTTGAATAGAGGTCATCTATCCCGTTTATTTTAGTGGAGAAGAAATCTCCACTGTTGGATTTTGACTTAATGGGCCCACATGCATTGGGACCCATTTGATGTATGATTGATTTCAAGGGAGGGCCCGTAGTGTCGGGGTCCCTCCATCACACGTGTCCCTCTTTTTTTTTTTTTTTTTTTTTCTCTCTCTCTCTCTCTCTCCTTCATTTGATTATTTTATGGCCCACATGATGAGTGTATGTGGTGTCCCAACCACCCATCAAGTGGACCCCATGGCCGACCAACCATGTGGGCCCTATCCTTTGATAATGGAAAAATACAAACATCAAATTTATCTAAGTGGGCCATGTCCCTGTGGGACCCACCTTAATTGTGTGAAAACCGTCCAGCGTCCAGGGACGCTGGACGTTTGCAAATGAAGTGTGAACGGACAGTGCCGTGTACTCACAGCAAGGCAGTTGGTTTTATTTATTTATTTAAGACTTTTGGGTGGGCCACTCATACAGGCCCCACCTTGATGTATCAATCCAATCCACGCCGTGCATTCCATTCCCCATGTCATTTTAGGCGTTGAGCTAAAAAATGAATTCCATCCGACCTTCAGGCAGGCCATAGCATGTAAAACAGTGGTTTCTACTGTTGAAAGTCACCCTAACATTTTTATGCTCCAAAAAAATATCGGATATTGGACTTGTTTGGACGGTCTTGAGCCACAGAGTGTAATGAATGGGTTGGATTTACTTGATGTAGGCTCCACACCCGAAAAACCGTGAAAAAATGGTTTTCTTTCAAAAAAAAAGAAAAAAGAAAAGAGGGTGCAGTGCCTGCTATGCAGCAGGATGCTACGTCAGTGTGTAACTGACAGGGACCACGGCTCCAGCCGTGGGCCCCACCTTGATGTTTATTTATCATCTAACCCGTTCATGAGGTGGGCCACCCCCTGAGGTGGGCCCCCTCCAAATTTTAGCAGCATCCAACGCTCAGGTGGCCCACATCAGAGAAAACAGTGTGAATTGAGTGTCTACCATTGAAGCCCTTTTGGGCATCACAAAAGTTTTGAATCAATCTGAAATTTATTTTCCCTTTTTCACCCAGGCCCGTGTGACCTTGCCAACGAGTTGGATGGAAAATAGATGTTATGGTGGGCCCCACGTGGGACCCACAAATGATGTATGAGCTTTATTCACACTGTCCATGCCATGGATGGTGGAACCCACCAGCGTGCATGTGTTTCATCAATGTTGTCCAGCCATATTGCTGGCTGCTGGACAGCTAATGGCCCCACCAAAATGTAAGTGTTTTATTAATGCTATCCAGCCATTTGGCTGGGCCGCTGGACGACCAGTAGGGCCCCACCCTTGGTGTCAGTGGTGGGCCATGTGTGTGGACCCCACCATGATGCATGTGTTGCATCCAAACTGTCCATCCACTTTGCAAGCTCATTTAAGGGCTTGAGAGTAAAAATGAGTCAGATCTAAGGTTCAGGTGGAACCCACCATGGTATGTGTTTCATTCATGTCGTCCATCATGAGGTGGAACCCACCACGATATATATGTGTTTTATCCACTCCATCCATTGATTTCAGGATGAAAAACTATCCGGAAAGGACTGTTTTTGAGTGAAATCTGTGCAGTCCACGGGCTTGTCTACTTCGCCGTCCATCTTGTATTTAATGACTAGGATGTTGCAATAGCCTGCATGGTTTCAGAATGCCACTTTGGCAAGGGTTAAATCTTCCTTCTGAACACAATGAACGGTACAGATCGATGATTTAAATGTGGAGTAGGCCGTAGTAAGAAAATTTTAAATGCACCGTGTAAACACTATTTACGTAAATGAGAAGATGTCATGCATGTACGTGATGTGCATGCAATGTACTTATAGGTCTATGGTGATGATCGTGAGAAATCTGCTCCATCCATCCGCATTGTCAGTTCATTTAAAGCGTTGAGATCGAATTTGAAGCTTATCCAGATATCAGGCGGGCCTCAAATCATGATTTTAGGGGCTGATCTATCAGTTTAGCCATTTCCAGAAGGATCCAAGAGCTAAAATTTGACGTGTACGGTTAATTTGTGGTCCCAAGGTTACATATAAAGTTTTGAGCTAATTGGATGGTGGCAACCCCATAATCTTACACTTTGGATGGGTTTTTAGGCCCGTTTAATAGGACGCCTTAGGAATTTTAATGGTGGAAATCATTACCACTACTTATTTATTGGTGTGGCCCATTTGATATGCATATGGCCCATGTGATGTGGCCCACTTACCATGTTTAAGGCCCGTTGTTGAGGCCCACCTTTGGTGTGTTGATGGCCCATGGGTTGAGGCCCATTGTAATGAATTTAGGGCCATGGGTTGAGGCCCATTGTGATGTATTAGGGCCCATAGGTTAAGGCCCATTGTGATGTATTCTAGGGCCCATGGGTTAAGGCCCATTGCGATGCATTAGGGCCCATGGGTTGAGACCCATTGTGATGTATAAAGGCTCGTGGGTTGAGACCCACTGTGATGTGTATAGGGCCCATGGGTTGAGGCCCAGTGTGATGTATTTGGAACCCATGGGTTGAGGCCCATTGTAGTGTGATTCCACCATGGGTTATGTAATGACATTTACGGCGGGCCATGCCTTGGGAGCAATGTTGGTTTGACGTACACATTGTAAGAATAATATTGGTTAAATGTTCACATTATAACTCTCCCTAAGGTTCATTGATAAGCCCATACTTGTTGTGTGTAGGCCATCAAGGCTCATCTTTGTTATGAGGATATTTCATCACCATATAAAATGCTTAGTATAACTCCATGATTCATGCCCATACGCATCATATGTATGCATGATATAAAGAATGTTAGATCATAGCATATGCCATTAGGCAGACTATTTACGGGACTCCTTATGAGATGGAGTGCCTGCATTATCATGCCGTACGCACATGATTGCTGCATGACTGGGTAGTGTGACTCATGCATCTCGCATATATGTGATTTTATCATTGTACGCCCTAGCGACATCAGGGCCGTGGCCTCCACAGACACATCGTGGATGGCTAGATGGGACACCGAAAATTCTTGGTTCTAGCACTGTGGGCACGTAGGATGTCCTTGGGTAAAAATCTCAGAACCTTCTTGGTACTAGGAGATGCTCCAACGTCTAAACCGAGTGAAATATGAGCGTCGGTGCCTATACCTTGAGGCCGTGTCTCCCACTGTGTCGTAGTCGGTTGGAAGGGGGTGTGGCCTTATCCGCCCGAGTGACGGGGCTATAAGCTATGCTGAGTATGACCAGCTCGTAAATGGGTCCACTATCGACGAGCCGGGTAGGTATTGACAGACTGCTGGCTAGGCGGATAGTGAGGTCTCTTCCACTCGCTGGGCTGTGCGGCTAGGGAGGTGGCAGTCAGTGTGGAGTGTAATAGACCCCGGTGATTTCTCTAGAGAGTAACTGTACTGATATGTGGACTTATTGAGCAGGAATTGCATATCCATTCATTCATTCACTATCCACTCAGGCTGGTGGTGCGTAACTATTTGTTACGTGTACCTTTGCATGGCCAGGATTTCGGTTGGGCGCGCGACTAACCTGAGACCAGGAGTTTACCACATTGTGTTTGACTATCCAAATTTAGGTATGGGACTGGTTTGGATAGAATTTCCTTTTGATGAACCCCATAGCCTACGATACTTCGTACTTTCATCTCGACTTCACATTCCAGCATGGTCATTTCATTTGCACCACATATTTCATTGCATCCGTAGTACTTAGCATTTTGAGTTACTATGTTGTTGCATGTATATGGCCTAGATGAACTTAGCAGGATTTACATATTGTATCGTACCCTTGACATCTGACATTTGGCTCTTTGTGAGTCCTCGTTCACATAGTTGATTTGTCTTGCTAATATTTTTGATATTGTATGATTTATGGGCTTATCATTATTTTTGCTAACTCTGATATCGTATGATTCATGATCTTGTTAGTATTTTCACTTACCTCGATGATTTATGATTTATGAACTCTATTTTATACTCGGTACTTACCTTACACACACTTAAACCACCTCCTAAGCTTTTGTAAGTTTATGCACGATAGATGCATGCAGGTGGTGTTAGGTTGTAGCAGCGTTGAGCTTGGAGTGTGCAGCGGTTTTCAGGAACTCTGATTTTGATATATGTATTTTCCTTTCAGCATTGTATTCAAGTGAATATATTAGTGGATATGTGATGATGATGTTGCCTTTATGATTTGGGTAAACTTGTGGTTATGCTTATTACAAGACAAATGTACGTTGGAAAATCCTCCTTATAGGATCCTAGGATCGGAATCTGGCGTATGCTGCGCTAGGAGCCGAGAATGGGGTACTACGGAGGCTGTCGGCACCAGATTCGGTGATCGAGATTCTTGTGAATCTGATTTTTGGGTTTGGGGTGTGACAATTACACTCCAAACCAGATTGCCGCCCCATCGGGCGCAACAAGGTTAGTGGAAGAGACCTCACTATCCGCTTGCCAATATTGGGCCCGGCTCGTCGATAGCGGACCCATTCCTTGAGCTGGTTAGACTCAACCTAGCATTGTCCCCTCCTCTCGGGCAGGTAAGGCTATACCCCCTTCCAACCGACCATGACACAGTGGGAGATACGGCCTAATGGTATACGACCCTCATGCGCTCATGCATCCACTCGGTCTAGACGTTGGAGCAACTTCTGGAACCAAGAGGGTTCCAGGACTTTCACCCAAGGATATCTATAGCATCCCCTGTAGAACAGATTTTCAGTGTCCCATCTGGCCATCCATGAAATACCTATGGAGGCTACGACCCTGATGTTGCCAGGGCATACGGTGGTCATGTCACATAAATGAGAGATGCTTGAGTGACACAGTCGAATCATTCATCAATCCTGCGCATGCCGTGCTCTCATGTGGGGTAACTCCGCCTATCAGGGAGCCCCATGAACAACCTGCCCTATGACATATGCAATGGTCAATCACATCTCATAACAAACATACAGATGATGCATATGGGCATGTATTATGATGCTGTGCTGTCATACACTCATAATCGGTATTAATAACCGGCATTAACAATTGGCCTCGACAACGTGGACATTTAACCAACATTGCTCCTAAGGAATGGTCACATAGAGCCA